>JAHREE010092485.1:0-12307 GCA_033628505.1 Tringa tobata | reverse complement strand
TGTTGTGAGGGACTGTGTCAAAGGCCTTACAGAATTCCAGATAGATCCCAGAGGGAAGGGATGCCATCCAGAGGGACTTGGACAGGCTGGAGAGGTGGGCTCATGCAAATTGCATGAAGTTCAACCAAGCCAAATCCTGCACCTGGGACGTGGCAACCCTAGGCACAAATACAGGTTGGGTGGAGAATGGCTGGAAATCAGCCCTGAGGAGAAGGACTTGGGAGTGCTTATGGATGAGAAGCTCAACATGAGCCGGCAGTGTGCACTGGCAGCCCAGAAAGCCCAACTGTGTCCTGGGCTTCATCAAGAGAAATGTGGCCAGCAGGTCTCGGGAGGTGATTCTACCCCTCTACTCTGCACTCGTGAGACCTCTCCTGGAGTACTGTGTCCAGCTTTGGAGTCCTCAACACAGGAAGGACATGGACCTATTGGAATGGGTCCAGCGGAGGGCCACGAGGATGATCAGAGGCATGGAGCACCTCTCCTATGAAGACAGGCTGAGAGAGCTGGGGTTGTTCAGCCTCGAGAAAAGAAGGCTCCGGGGGGACCTTATAACAGCCTTCCAATATCTGAAGGCAGCCTACAGGAGAGATGGGGAGGGACTCTTTGCCAGGAAGAGCAGTGACAGGACAAGGGGCAACGTTTTTAAATTAGAAGAGAAGAGATTTAGACTAGATACCAGAAAGAAATTCTTTATTGTGAGGGTGGTGAGACACTGGAACAGGTTGCCCAGGGAAGCTGTGGATGCCCCATCCCTGGAAGTGTTCAAGGCCAGGCTGGATGGGGCTTTGAGCAACCTGCTCTAGTGGGAGGTGTCCCTGCCCATGGCAGAGGGGTTGGAACTAGATGATCTTTAAGGTCCCTTCCAACTCTAACCATCCTATGATTCTATGATTCTATGATCTGTTCCATGTTCTTCCCAGGCATGGAGGTGAGGCTGACAGGTCAGTAGTTCCCAGGGTCCTCCTTTCTACCCTTTTTAAAAATGGGTGTGATGTTTACTTTCTTCCAGTCCACAGGGACTTCACCTGACTGCCATGACTTTTCAAATATCACAGAAAGTGGCTTGGCAAATACATCAGTCAGTTCCTTCAGGACTCTGGGGTGTATTTCATCAGGTCCATGGACTTGTCTATCTTCAGGTTCCTCAGTTGATCCCTTACTATGTCTTCACTTACAGTGGGAGGGACTTTGTCACCTTTGCAGAATCAAAAGAAAACTATTAATTTCAAGTGCTTATATGTTGGCTTTCATAGGCAAAATGGAACAAATGGAAGCAGAGAAAACTCCTAGCCCATTAATTAGAGTTCTGAAAATGACACAAGTAAATCAATCAGTCACTTCCAAAAGCTTTCTTTTGAAATAAATAAAAAACATCCTGTCAGGTTTTCTCATGATCCTTTCCAGTCATCAGAAGAGAAAGCTGCATATTTGTTGGCTATTTCCTTCATGCAGACAGAGGAAAGACAAATCTGCATTAAAACATATCAAATCTTTTGCTGTCATTCTGTCAACTGTTCTGCATGCTTGACATCCTCATGAGACTACATCTGTAGGCTTACACCAATGTAATTTAAAAAAATACTCTACTTTTCAGTATTGTCTGTTATTTCAGCTGTTTTCATAATGATCAGTTTAGTTTCTTATGTAATATTTCCTGTGAACTTTCTTTCCATCTCCAGAGAGGTGTAGGAGGTAAGATTTCTCTTGCCTTTTCTTAGGTTTTTCTATCTTTTGTTGAAGCAGATTAATATTCATTACAAAATATAAAGTACCTAAAATGAGCTGGCAGAAACTGGATTTGTGTACCGTGGGAACACTTAGAACTACAAGTGATTCCTTCAGAGAAATATCAAGAAAAAACCTCACAGAAATAAAATTGTTTTGTTTTAAATTTCCCCAAATGCAGTGGAGAGAACAGCCAGCCAACTCCCTCTGTTCTTCTGAGCTGCCCCATTCCCAGAGCACCCTATGAATTTTACCTGGGGAGCAAGGAAGCAGTATTTGCTAAGATGCAAGAAAGGTCCCTCCTTCCTCTACGCGCTTCTTCCCCTTTTGCCATGAAACAGGCATCTTGCAGACTGGTAGATTTTAGCTGCAGATGAGGTAGCCTACACACTGCCTTGACAGTCTCGCTAGCCTTGAGCTTCTAGGGCTTCTTTGGGTTCTGGATCCTGAACAGCTTGAGAGCGTGGCCTTAGGGCTGTGGTAAAATAAGATGAGTAAACAGTTGGCCAAAGGGTCAGGCTCAAAGACTTGAAGTAAATGGGGTAGCATCTGATAACACACTCATGGTGTTGCCCAGAACTCCATTTTAAGGCCAGTTCTCTTCAATGTTTTTATCAATGACCTGGATACAGGAATGCACACAAAATAAATTTACCAGCAGTATTAAATTCAGAGCCATTGATTCTAGAGAGGCCTTACAGAGAGGTCTTGATAGATTAGAGTACTGGGCAATCACCAACCATATGAAATTTATCAAGGACAAATGCTGGATTCTTGCAGCTGGAAAGGGGTAATCCTGGATGTTTGTATAGGCTGGAGACAAGAAGCTGGAGTGCAGTCCTGCAGAAAAAGATCTGAGGGCTTTGGTTGATGGTAAGATCAATACAAGTCAACAATATGCTCTTGTGGCCAAATGGGCCAACCTAGGGTGCAGTAAGCACAGCACAGCTAACTGGTCAAAAGAAGTGAATGTCCCACATACTCAGCACTGGTGCAGCCTCACCTTGAATACTGTGTGTGGTTTTGAGCTCCACAATATAAGAATAATATGAAAGTATTAGAAAGGCAATTGGAAGGAGTGCAACAAAGCCAGTGAGAGGACTAGACAGCACAACTTAGGAGGAGTGGTTGCAGATACTAGGTTTGTACTAGGTTTGTTCAGCCAAGAGAAGAGGAGAGTGAGAGGCACCTCGTTGTTTACAACTTTCTCATGACTAAGTGTGGAGTGGGAGGTGCTGATCTCTGTTGTCTGGTGAATGGGAATGGCTTAAAGCTGCATCAGGAGAACTTCAGACTGGATACTAGGAAAAGGTTATTCACTGAGAGGGTGGTCAAACCCTGGAACAAGCTCCCAGGGAAGTGGTCATGGTCTCAAGCCTATGGATGTTCAAGAAATACTTGGACAATGCTCTTAGATACATGGTTTAACTCCCCTGTCCAGAGTCAGGAGTTGGACTCGATGCCCAGTTGCTCTTCCAACTCAGAGAATTGTATGGTGTTGTGATTTTCTAATACCAGCAGGAGAAATCCTGTCAGATGGCAGGATGTAAACTGGAGTTCCAGCAGGATCTTGTCCTGTTAATGCAGTGTAATTAGAGGAAAATTGTCTTAAAATGTTTGATGCTGGTAAAACCACAAGTTTGTCAACACTGCACGGCACTGGAATATCTCCAGCAATGTGACTACAGGGCTACAAAGATGATTCAGGGCTACAAAGATGATTCGAGGACTGGAGCATCTCCCTTATGAGGAGAGGCTGAGAGAGCTGGGACTCTTTAGTCTAGAGAAGAGAAGGCTGAGGGGAGACCTTATTAATGCCTATAAGTATCTCAAGGGCGGACTGAAGGAGGAGGGAACCAGACTCTTTTCAGTAGTTGCCAGTGAGAGGACAAGGGGTAATGGGCACAAGTTGGAACATAAGACGTTCCACTTGAATATGAGGAAAAACTTTTTCACAGTGAGGGTGACGGAGCCCTGGAACAGGCTGCCCAGGGAGGTCGTGGAGTCCCCTTCTTTGGAGATTTTCAAGACCCGCCTGGATGCCGTCCTGAGTAGCATGATCTGACATGCTCTGGGTGGTCCTGCTTTGGCAGGAGAGTTGGACTAGATGATCTCTATGGTCCCTTCCAACTCTAAAAATTCAGTGAAATTCAGTGACAAGGTGCATCAGCTTTCAATCTTTCACTCCAGTGCCTGGTGTAAGTACTTTTGTACTAGTATCATCACAGGAACATATATATACACACATACATATATATAATGTGTGTGTATGCATTAATTATATTAAACTAGATTTATTATTCTTAGAGCAATATCATCTTATGTATATCTTCAACCTGGGAAAAGGTATGCAGGGATAAAACACCACCAAGTAGCATTTATAGGTGGAGGGGGAACATTGCTTTGTGCTTCACATTTGCCCCAAGAAAAAGAGATCTTAGATGCTGACATGTGTGGGTTGGTTTTTTTTTTTCCCTTCTGATATAGCTTCTCTGCTTATGGGCACAATATGGAGCTTTTTCTTTACTTTTTTTTTTTTTTTTTTCCTAGTCTAGTCTGTAGCCCTTGTCACTGAATTCCTTTATTGACACTTACAGGTTTCAAGTTGTGTCTCTGAACTATATGAGTCCCAACTGTAAATAAAAACATAGTTCATTTGTTTTCTATGAGGCTCATTGAAGCTGATGGGACTTTTTACAGGGAGTTCAGTGGGAGCTGGAATAGGCCCCATTTGTACTGAGTTAGTTTTCCCTGTAGTCCAGTTTCTAAGTAACATTTGTGAAAAAATACTTCATGGAAAAAGTGATGGCATAATAATGTAATTTGCCACACATTTATTATAACCAATAGAACAACCATGCAGTTGCAACGTTATTACCGTGAAATGCTTTTATTTCACAGTAACTATAAAGTAACCTTATGTTCCCTGTACAGCTTCTTTCTTACGCACAGACTCATATGATAACATAACTGAAACCTAATTTTCAGACTTGTTCTTTCCAATAAAGAATCTCTTTTTTTTTTTTTATGTGAAAGAGGTCATATTTTACAAACACATTCTTTCTCTGACCAAATTATGTGGATGTTTTTGCAATCCCTTAGTCAGGGTTCCCTGCAATCTCCTTTCTTTCTTTAGATATGTAAGGTGTCCATTATTTCCTTTTATATGTCACTTTTGCAACTATGAAAGGCTCAGAATTCTTAAGGAAAATTATGTCCTAATCTCACAAATTCCTATGTTTATTTCTGGCTTAAAAGACTATAGAATGTAATAGGAATAAGAGCAAGTGGACTGAAAATACAGTATTGGAGAATGATAACATTTCTATACAGCTTCAGTGCTCTATACGATTTAAAAAGGAATATCTTGCCTTTAGAACTCTAGCTTAGGTAGAAAGGACATTACCACTACTTATATCTATATGATTTTCTTAGAATAGCTATGGACCACAAGCAATCTCATCTTCATATTATTTTTTCTATTGTAATAACGCCAAATTTCCTTGTTTATTTTAGCTTTCTCTAGGAATATTTTACATATTATAAACACATTTCTCATGCATGTTAATGTCTATGTTGAAACTTAGTTCCTTGTAATCTTTGTACCCTTTTACTTTATTTTTTTGTTTTACTTTATATATCATAATTACTCTTATTCTTTTTTTGTTAGTTTTTGCTACTTTTGCAATAAAAACTCACTCCACTAGGTAATTATTTATACTGTTTACTTTTAACACCCTGGATATTTATTTTTGAAACCTTTATATTGTTATTGTTCTATAATATCAGAAACTTGTGAGGAAAATTTAAAAATAAAACATTATTTTAACATTTTACAATAACCAACTTCTTTGGTATTTGATTTCTCTAGAAGGGGAGGACTGGGGAGTAGAATATACCTCCAGTTCCAATCTGGGCCATAGCCTTCTGGTTTGACTACTTTTCCTGGATATGGAAATATTGATTTGAACCCCTGGAAAAGTGGAGGTGGGGCAGAGGCTCTGGATCAGTGGTATAATCATTCATTAATAAATCAAAACGTGGGAATCTACTCCAGTAATTCCTTCTTTTCCTTCAACAGTCTCATTTTAAAGTAACCACAACTACACATAGTGAATGTACAGGAATACTGGGGCTCTGCTACTGAGGCTTACATTGGAGCATGAGACAAGACAGCTGCAGAAGCAGGACTTCAGACACAGAAAGATCAGAGAGTGAGGTAGTGCTGCATTTAGGCTGTTCCAAAGTTAGGCCACCACAGAACGACAGTTTTTCACATAGCAGCTTTGAGCTTAGGTTAGGAATTTGGGTTAAGCTGGCCTTCTGATTTACACATCTAGATAATCTTTTATGAGTTTGCCCAAAGTCAGTTATTAAAAAAGAATCTTTAAAAATAATTTTTCAGATCATAAGCAAAACTTAAAAAAGAATATATATTGCTGAATCCTCTGACCAACATCTCTAACTTCTTAGCATATATGAAAATATATAAGCTTCTTAGGACATGGCATTGTCAAGGCACAATGTATTAAAATTTCCTAGGCCTCATTCATACCCTTCCGTGTTTGTGCCTTGACCTTCGTAATGCTAACTAACCATGACAGCTCCTGGTCACCTTTCAAAAGCTGAAGGTTTGGTATTTAATTCTCTACTGTGGTGAACCTCTGTCAACAGCTGTCTGCATCAGGGGAACCCATAGAGGCACATGAACCAGAACAGAAAGAGGTCCACCAAAGGGGATAATGGGAAAATAGCGTGGCCAGAGATACACAAGAGCATTTTGACAGCATTTTTTCACAAAGACATTGACTCACAGGGCCAGCTAAGGTGACAAGAGAGTGCTCAAAATGATCAAAAAACCCGAAGAGGGAGCTACAAACAGAAACACACAGTGATTTGGAAAGTACTTACCTATTTTAGTACTGAAAAAATTATTCTCATGGATCGTATGGAGTTGGGAGGCTCTAGTGGAGTACAATGAAGTGTTCTAATATTTACCTTAAATGTACCTTTCAAAGTCAGTATCTGTTGGCATTAACCACTGAGTTAATGACCTTCTATTGACAAAGCTACAACCTCACTGAAGTCTTGACTTGCAAAAGCCATCCTGGAAATCCAAATGCTAATTGACTTTTTAAAGGTGCACTGGGAAGGCAAAGAAAACTTAAGGCATTGAAAGGACACATAGAAAACCAAGTTATTTAGTTCGCAGTTTGATAGAAAAAGCTCTGTAAGAGACAGATGTACAGGTACAAACATACCAAAGCAGATGCTAATGGCAATGGAAGGCCAGGGTGTAGTACTCAGCCCAGGTACTTTACAGGCAGCAGATTAGCTGGTTCCTCACATGTACTGTTGGATGCTCTAAGTCTTTCTGATTTTGTTTTTTTAAAGATGCTTTGGAAGGATGCATGCAGTAGATAGTTAAATGGCACTTTCAGAGGGTGTTACCCCAATATAAACTCAAATGAGAGAAAGCTCAAATATCAAGTAAAATGAAATATTATATATTATATATCCATATATGGTTTAACCTAAGAGAAAATATAGCTCTTTACTTCAGTCTTCATGAAATGCCTTTGCCTTCCTGAAGTGTGTGATTATTAAATTAAAGGATTAAAATGAATGCATCCTGGCTTTGGTACTTACTTACAACCGAATAAACTAAATAAATAACCTGCTTGTTATGTCTTCAAACAAAATCAATTAAGTGAAACAAGGCAGGTTTAATGGACATGCTGATGTCTCTGTTTTCAACAGAGCTTCATTCTGTTGTAACAGTAACATACTAAGATAAATAACAAGTTTCTTGTTATGTTTAGCTATTTATTTGCTGCACTATGATTTGTGATCCAAGGGGTTGCATAACAAATGATGCCCAAGCAACTCTATTCTGATTAACGAACTTTCTGTGCTGTACACACCTTCTGCATCCAATACGCTAGAGAAGAAAATGAAATGAAATCTATTAGAGGATGGAGGAAGATTTAAACCAGTTACTTTATTTGTATGTTGTTCTCTAGCAATTGTTCGTTCTTCATGTCTAAGTAAGCTATCGCAGTTAGATCCTTTTTAAAAGGATGCTTTCAATGAGCCATTATCACTACCCATAATTAAGCCAGGACCATGTTGTTGCCTTTTTTCTTCCTGAAGAGCAGCTCACAGCAAGGCATTCAGACAGTTAAGCCACCCACAATCACACCACAAATATTTGTTTATTGAGAAGGAAAAGATGGTCAGACCTACAAAACTGGAATATGTATTATTAACACCAGCTTTGAAAGTGTTGTGGTCAAGCTATAGTAAATATCACTGGTAGTACAATATTGAAGAGTTTAGGAAGTCATCAACCAGTGCTTTAGATGTGAAACACATGACATAACCACAAGCTGCACTTTATGAAATCTGAAACTGTAACACGAGGAGTGACCTAATTTAATTCATGTGGTTCCATGTGTTTGAAGTTAATAGACCCTTTCTTACTGGGGGGAAATAAAGCCTTTAATAAAATACCAGCCCTACCCTGCCAAGTCGTTTATCCTTGGGGATTAATTCTTTTCATATTATGATTGATAATTCATGGATTCCACAGGGGTTTCCTGTACCTTTTACGCATTCTATTTGAAGAGGTAATTAACTTAAAGTTTAAAATGCTTTCCTATCTGCAGGTGTAATGAGGGGGGTGGAGTCATATTGCTCACATATGGTGTATCAGTTCTTTAGCCAGAGGCAAAAAGAGGATGCTGGAGATGGAGGCACAGCCTCACTTTCTAATGCTTACAGGCAACATTCATCTGACATCATTGTTCAAAGGCTTGGTCTTGTAAAAGTATCTTATAAACTCTTTTTAATTGATTTTCTTTTTATGCAGTTTTTTTTTCTGTTCTATGTATTTCCCCCCGGAGAATTAAACACCTCTGAAATACCACCAGATGATTAGATTATCACTATCAGTTTTTAAAACATTTCTTCAGGTTTTCCAACCTGGTATTATAGGCTTTTTAATGCGGTTAGCAAAAAAATAAAAATTAATACTAACTGTGTCTCCTACTTCCTTCACAGTTGTGATTTTGTATCCATCAGCCCTTCCTTGGTGTCATGTAATTTCTGCTGGTTGTAAGACAAATATTTGACTTTGTTTTGAATCATAATGAAAATTCAAACCAACCAACATTTCATTTCAATGTTTGAGATCAAAACAGAATATTTTGACATTAAAAACTCAGAATATTTTACTCTAATAACTTTAACATGTTTCCAAACTTCTTTGGGGTGTCATGGGAATTTTATTTTCAGTTTCTTGTGGCTTCCACTTCACTGTGGACTTGGCATATCAGGCTACACATTGTGCATTTTGTGCAAAAAAAAAAATCACCTTGATTTTCCACATGAAAAAATTTTGCTATTATTAAAATAGAATTTTTCCTGCAGATAATTTTGATTTGGGGAACACTTTTTTTCTAAACAAAACCCACTTTCATGGAAAGACTTTTAGTTGCTGCTGAGCAGAGCTTACACAGCGTCAAGGCCTTTTCTGCTTTCTTTTCTGCCCTCACAGCAAACAGGTCGGGGGTGCACAAAAAGCTGGGAGAAGACAGAGCTGGGACAGCTGACCCCGACTGACCAAAGGGATATACCATATGACATTACTCTTAACAGTAAAAGCTGGGAGAAGATAAAGGAAAGGGCAGTGCTTGGTGTTATGGCATTTCTCTTCCCAAAATAAGTTTCCAGGAGCCCTTCTTTCCTGGAGATGACTGAACACTTGCCTGTAGATGGGAAGCAGTGAATGAGGTCCTTATTTTGCTTTGCTTGCATGCACAGCTTTTGCTTTACCTAGTAAACTGTCCTTATTCATTCCTGTCCACTTTATGTCACTAGAAGGTATTTAAAGGCACGTTAATTTTCTTCCTGAACCATCTGAAAGTCTCAGCAGTGAAAACACAACTAGAAGCCAAAAAAGATAAAAAAGAAAAAAAGAAAACATAGATGAGAGGACTCAAAGCGATCACATCCTTTATAAAGTTGTTTCTTAGGACCTAGTAAAAGATATTACTAGTGTAGACATGAAGTCTACAGTTCAAGCACAGCCTTTGTGTGGGAGCTGTACCATATGACAGTCTGCACCGGCGTAGGGACTGATGAGAAATCAAATTCTGACCACAGGAGGAAGCAAGTCAGACATGTTGGGCATAATAAGAAGGAACTGTCCAGAGACATGGAGACTCCATCTCCTCCCAAAAAGACACTTGGAGAACTCTCATCACCTTGTAGTTCTCTCATCTATTCTTGAAGCTTTCTTTTCCTTTGATCTACATCTTCCAACTCTAAGGCATATGGGGATTGCAGTATCTGCCTTATAGGGTCGAGAACATTGACAGAGCCTTACAAAGTTTTTATTAATATCAACTTCCCAAAATACTTCTCCTCCCTTCCTCACCAATAATCACCAGTCCAATGAAAATATTTGTATTTTACATAATGAGTAAGTGACTAGGCAAACAGGACTTTCAAAAGCCAACTTCTTAGTATGAGAAAAAGAAACATAACCTACAAGACATATGTTCCTGAAAAGGGAGGAGAAAAGCATGTGGAAATTGATGTCACAGGAAATCAAAATAATTTAGTAATTTTTGAGAAAACCACAACTTTATAATGACACAAATGTTTGCAACATTACAACACAGGTCTGCCTGGTTAGTACCTTGCCACAGAACTCATTATTAAATTATTTTCTCATTATGTGTAAAGAGAAGCTCGGTAGTTTTACAGATTCCATATATCACTCTTTGGAATGAAGTACATTCGTGTTACTTTTAATAATTTAAGACCAGATCAGTCTTCTATTAAGGAGATATAATTCTTGCTAATCTAAGTTAACTGTTTCCAACAAGTGACTGATACATTACAAACTGTAAATATAGCTTCTATCAACTTCCCTTCCCTGCATAATAAGATATTTTTGTTGGCCTTTTTCTCCCTCTTCAGCACTAAAAATTCAGCTTCTCACCCTAGGTCTTGCTATTCTTTAATAAGGTTTCAATGAGTACATACAATCTTCTCATGCAAAGAAACATACAATCATTTACCAATATTTCCTAATACTTGTCATGGGGGACAGTGGATTTATGTGTGTGTGTGTATATATAAGTATACACACATGTATACATATATGTACATATACAGTGGCACATATATGTATAAATATATGACAATCAAGTGGAGATCCAGAATCCTTGCAGTCATGAGGAAACCTCCTCTGTATTGTTGAGGAGAGAAAATAGTCTACTTCACTGTGTTCTGCACCTAGGATCAAATATTTGCTGAAGGCCTAAGTCCCCTCACAGAATGGATTTTCTTGGCACCCAACGCAGAGGATATGGCAAAGGACTCCTTTTAAAAGACAAATGCTCCGCAGAATTAATAGTTGAAAATAATTTCCCTTGAACATTAACGAGTACTTTGATTAGTTTTATTCATAAACTATACTTTCATATTCATAAACAATATTTTCAGACTTCTCCAAAGTATGCATTCAGACACAGACTAATGGACAACAAAGCAGAGTACACATACTCTACAATGATTACTCTAATCAAAAACCTTGAGATAGCACCACTGCAGGGCAAAACACCATTTCATGTCCTCTCCACATAGTTCCTCACAAAAACAATTATACTGAAAAGTCCTCCTGTTCTAACTGGAAGATCCAAAGTTCGGTTTCTCCCACTAATGATTTCTCTAAGCTATATAAATTTTTCCCATTTGTGCGTTACACAGGTAGCTGATTCTAGCAAAAGATGACAGATTAGCAGTCTGTGAAAGACAAAAGACCTCTGTCTGGGCACATAATGCGCCACATCCTGATTTCTATTCCACAGTCCTGAATTCATGTTTATGTGCTTGAAGACCAAGCTGCAGGGGTAGTCAGTAACCTGAAAGACTAATTAACCTCTACAGCCATTTTTTCAGCCTGTCTTCAGAGGCTATCAGCAAGGTTTTTATAAGCATTTCAAGTGGTCATGGTTTTATGATTTATCTGATGAAAGTAAGAACCAGTCAAAACACCTTTGATGGAACAGTTTTACATCAGAAGATGAAGCTTCATCAATTTGATTTTTTTTTTCCAGTGGAACATGCCAATTTCTATTAAGTTTTATATGGGGATATGTCAAAATGAATAATTTCAAGTTTTGTATTAGATTTTGATGAAGTAAAATGTTTTGGTTTGACTTTATTATTTTGGGGGAACCATGAAAGACAGGACTGGAAAGATCTAGTCCCTTAAACATGTTCAGCTACATCAATGTCACTTTCTACAATGTCGCACTCAGAAAAATCCTTCCTTTTTGACTGTGAACAATGGTAAATTCTCTCTGAGTAACAATTATTTCCTGCCTTTTACTAATGTATCATCAGAACAGTACTTCCAAATTTAGCTTATCAGTTGGTCACACAATTCTGTATCTAATTATTGTTACCTTCAGTTTTGGATATTATTGGATATGTTAGTATCCAATTGTTATTACCTTTTCCATGTATAATTACTGTTACCATCTTGCAGGAATGATTTGACTGC
>JAHREE010092460.1:0-14467 GCA_033628505.1 Tringa tobata | reverse complement strand
CTCCTCTCCTCTCCTCCACCTGGTTTGGGGCGATACTCAATATCAATACAGTCTGGAGGGTGAATGGTTGAAAGGAGCCCTGTGGAGAAGGACATGGATATGTTTGTGGTAAAAAAAACTTGAACACAAGCCAGAAATGTGTGATTGCAGCCCGCAAAGCCAATTGTACCATGGGATGCATCGAAAGAAACATGGCCAGCAGATGGAGGGAGGTGATTCTCCGCTTCTAGTCCACTCTCATTAGACCCAAGCAGGACCACTGCGCCCAGTCTTGGGTCCCCAGTAAAAAAAGTCATGGACCTGTTAGAGCAGGTCCAGAGAAGGACTAAAGAAAGGATCAGAGGAATGTATCACCCCTCCTATGAAGAAAAGCTGAGGTAGTTGGGGTTTTTCAGTCTGCAGAAGAGAAGGCTCTGGGGAGACCTTGATGACGCCTTTCAATATATAAGGCTTTATCAAGGCTTATTTATCAAGGCTTGCAATGACAGGACAAGGAGTAACAATTTTAAACTGAAATAGTGTAGATATAGATTGGACATAAGGAAGAAACTTCTTACAGTGTGGGTGGTGAGACACTGGAAACCCCACAATGACTGCTGTGGCTACTCCAACCCCACAATGACTGCTGTGGTTACTGGATCAGAGAACCCACACATGCTGGTAGCAGTTGCACCTATACAGAAGAAGAAACACAGAAAAAATCACTTAGCAAAGGATGAAGATGAACCAGGGTCATCACGAGAACAGGAGGAAGAACCAGAGATAATCACCTGATCCTTATCACTGGATGAGCTGTGAGATAAATGAAAAGAATTCAGTTGTTATCCAGGCAAGCAAGTCATCACCTTGTTTCTCTGATGCTGGAATAATGGGGCCAGTAGCTTGGCATTAGAAGATAGGGAAGCCAAGCAGTTGGCATCTTTGGCTAGGGAAGGGGATGTTCACAGGGTGATTGGAAGAAGGATACAAACCCTCAACCTCTGGAGGTGACTTCTGTTAGCTGTGAGTGGAAGGTATTCCTTCAAGGAAGATATTATATGCCACTCAGGCAAGCAGACCATGATGGAGAGAAGTATCTGGTACCTGAGGGATTTATCCAGTATCCGGTACTTGGAGTGATTTATCATTACCTGTATGACCCACAGTCAACCACAGATCCAGATGAAGTCTGATGTATCTGACCCATGTAGTGGAAGTTTCTAAAGGCAACGAAGATGATTAAGGGATTGGAGCATCTCCCTTATGAAGAAAGGCTGAGAGAGCTGGGACTCTTTAGCCTGGAGAAGAGAAGGCTGAGGGGAGACCTTATCAATGCCTATAAGTATCTAAAGGGTGGGTTGAAGGAGGAGGGAGCCAGACTCTTTTCAGTGCTTGCCAGTGAGAGGACGAGGGGCAACGGGCACAAGTTGGAACATAGGAAGTTCCGCTCAAATAGGAGGAAAAACTTCTTCACAGTGAGGGTGACAGAGCCCTGGAACAGGCTGCCCAGAGAGGTTGTGAAGTCCCCTTCTTTGGAGATTTTCAAGACCCGCCTGGAGGCAGTCCCAAGTAACATGCTCTAGGCAATCCTGCTTCAGCAGGAGAGTTGGATTAGATGATCTCTACGGTCCCCTCCAACTCTAAAAATTCAGTGAAATTCAGTGAAATTCAGGGAAAGAGCACGCCATCATCATGTGCCAGCTCATTGGCAACCAGGAGCGGTAGAGATGAAGAGGCATCAATGGTGGATGCAGCAGCTAGCCAATTCCAGCAATATAAACAAAGTCTTTCTACTTCCCTACGGGCCTGCACCTCAGCTGTGGAAAGACTGGTCTGGGAGGTCCAGCAACTCTCTATCTGTATGTACCAGTATCTCAGCTGTTAGGAATAGGTGTTCTTCTGCTTGAGAGAGGATATAAAGGCACCCTGTGGTTTTACCTGTGTGACCATGGGAATGATATGAGGAAACCTTCCTCAATCTTAAAGGCACGGTTACATGAGCTGTGAGAAAAACCAACCACAAATGGGAGCTCCTCTGAGAAAATTGCTGCTCCACTTTCCAGAAAATGGCCCCCCACACAAAGCAGAAAACTTTCTGGTCCTCTTGGAGGAGCTCCATATTTGTATTTCCAAGTGAATAAGAAGGATGGGATTGAAACCAAGCGAGCCACTCAAACCCATTCATTGATGCTGAGTACTGCCATCAGAACTAGAGGGGCCCTCCCTGCAGCCAGGTGGAGGAAAGGGACAACCAAGTTTGCTGGACTCTGTGAATTTGATTGCCTGGCACATCAGACCCCCAGGAGTGTAAGGCTCTGGTAGACACTGGTGCAAAGTGTACCTTAATGCCATCAAACTATAAAGGGGCATAACGCACTTGTATTTCTGGAATAATGGGTGGACCCCAATAGTTGATGTTATAGGAAGTTGAAGTGACCCAAACTGGGAATGAGTGGCAAAAGCGTCCCATTGTGACTGGCCCAAAGGCTCCATGCATCCTTGGCATAGGCTACCTCAGGAGAGGATAAGGACCTAAAAGGGCACTGGTGGGCTTTTTGGCATAGCTGCCTTGGAGGCAGAGGAAGTTAAACAGCTGTCTTCCTTGCCTGGTCTCTCATAGGACTCTTCTGTTGTGGGGCTGCTGAGGGTTGAAGAACAGGTACAGATCACTACCACAACAGTGCATCAGCAGCAATATCGCACCAACCAAGACTCCCTGATTCTCATCCATAACCGAATTCATTGTCTGGAGAACAAAGGAGTGATCAGAAAGACTCATTCACCTTTTAACAGTCCCATATGTCTCATGCAAAAGTCTAAAGGAGAGTACAGGCTAACTGTAGACTATCGTGGCCTGAATGAAGTCACACTGCCGCTGAGTGCTACCTTGCCAGACATGTTAGAACTTCAGTATGAACTGAAGTCCAAGGCAAGGTGTGCCACAACTGATGTTGCTAATGCATTTTTCTCTATTCCTTTAGCAGCAGGGTGCGGGCCCAGTTTGCTTTCACTTGGAGGGGTGATTCCCCTCCAAGTGAATTGGAGGGATTCCAGTGCACCTGGAATCAACTGCCCCAGGGGAGGAAACACAGTCCCACCATTTGCCATGGACTGATCCAGACTGCACTGGAACAGGTTGAAGCTCCAGAACACCTGCAATTCATTGATGACATCATTGCATGGGGCAACACAACAGAAGTTTTTGGGAAAGGCAATATAGTTCAAATCCTTCTGGAAGCTGGTTTTGCCATAAAATGAAGTAAGGTGAAGGGACCTGTGCAGAAGATCCAGTTTTTAGGAATAAAATGGGAAGATGGACACTGTCAGATCACAATGTATGGAATCAACAAAATAGCCACTCTGTCTCCACCAATTAGTTGAAAAAGCCCACAAGCTTGCTTAGGCATTGTGGGTTTTTGGAGAATGCATATTTGCATATTCCAAATTACAGTCTAATTGTAAGCCCCCTCTATCAGGTGATGTGGAAAAGAATCCCCAGTTCAGGCAGGGCAAGTTGTTAAAAATGTGCTCTACACTACTGCTGCAGAGAACGGACCTTCCTATAACCTCTGGCAGAAAACACCAGGGGAGCCTCCAGAAAGAGCAAACAATACTATGGACTGTTAAAGACTACATTGAGAGTAACGGGTGGTGGGACCTTCAAACATTGGGACACACATTTAGCCAAGGCCACCTGGTTAGTGACACTCATGTTTTAACCCCAGCAGGCAAATAGGACCACACATCTGCTAGCACAGATCTCCCCCTTCTCCAGAAGGGCAGGGAGAATAGAGAGGAAAGGAGGGGAAAGGGAAAGGGAAAAAAAAGAAAAAAAAAAAAAAAAAAGAACTCCTGGGTGGAGATAAAGACGGTTTAATAGAAACAATAACAGAAAAGGAAAAACACAATAGTAATAACAACAAAAGTAACTCTCACTGTCCGGTGAATTGGTGCTTTCCCAAGCAGTGATCATGGATTCCTACCCCCTTGCCAACCCTGTTTTATATACTAAGCATGACATCTATGGTACAGAATATTCCATTGGCCATTCCGTTCTGTCTGGGCTCCTTCTCAGCTTCTATGAAAAGCTGAAAAGGGTCCTTGAAATGTATAAAAATCACTTAAAGACAACTAAAAATAGGTGCATTGTTGACAGTCCTTTCATAGCAATCACTAGAAAGAAAATTAAGATTTTCCAGCCAAAATGAGGAAGCCTTTCATGGGAAGTGTTCAAAGTCAGATTTGAAAGACCTTTCGGTAACATGATCTTTTGACACATATCTGTGCCCATGGCAGGGGGCTTGAATTAGATGATTTTTAAAGGTCTCTTCCAATCCAAACCATTTTATGATTCTATACTATGGCTCCATGCAAAGGCAGCCCTTTGCACTGTGTCCCTCCCTTTGGGAATACCGTGGTTAGGCTGGGTTCTCCTGGTCTCTCCTGGGAAGTCCTTGTGTCTTCTCAGTAACACATTCCTTCCTGACAACTTGTGTCACAGTGTCGAGCTTTCTGAGGAAAAAGGTCTGCACAACAAAGTGGATGGTAGTCACTGATCTAGCTCGGACAACAATATTCAACCCAAAAAAGACACATAAATTTAGAAACTGGAGGATCACACTGATAAGCACACTCGATGAAAGCCTGTGTTGACAATCACTGCAAAATCCCCCCCACAAACCCCCCAAATCCACCTGTGAATAACAGCTGTCTCCCTGGGCATCTTGGGAGAGCATCTGCAGGGGAAAAAATGATACAGAGGCATGAGCTGTGATGCAGTAAAACTTTAATGAGTCAAAACAAAACAAGGTCCATTGAGTGGAGACCCCATTGCATAGAGCACAAGTGAAATCCAGACAGCTGTCCATCCGCCTGCCCAAGGAGGGAGCTGGGACAGAAAATCCTCCCTAGGGTGGCCTTCTGGGGGTCACAGGTCAGGGGAGTACAAGAGAGCAAGGAAACAAGAGGGAAAGGTCCAGGCTGGCCCTATCTTTTTCAAGAGGTGCTGGGATTGCTCAGACCCTCTGAAAGCAATCACCTGATAATCTCTACACAGACTGCTACAATCTTCTGGGTCCCTAGGGCCTTCCCAAGGACAATCACCAGCAGCTTTAGCAGGGCAGGCACCTGGTGCCGCAGGAGCGGCTGCCCAAGCCAGAGAGGCCAAAGCCCCCAGAGGTGATGGGCACTCCCTCAGAGCTGAGGATGCTGCCAACGGCAGCGGAGGTGGAGGATCCCACGGCGGTGTTCTGTGGGAAGGAGCTGAGGATGGGTCCGGGCAGGGTCACCACCACGGGGGAGGGCTGGATGAAGACGGTGGAGTCCTGGCACTGCCTGACACAGGGCTCATTGCAGCTGTTGGCCAGCGGGGTCGGGCCGCAGGGCTGGCATGGGCGGCAGGGCAGGCAGGGGCTGTAGCAGGACATGCCTAAACAGTAGAGATGAGCCTGGGAGAGAGGGCAGGGGAAAACAAAGTATGACAGTGATTGAAGACTGTCATGCCAGAACGAGGGAGATACTTTTCCTCAGCCTAGAAGAGCCTGGCAAAGTGCAGCCAGACCAAGAGAAGTCCGCATTAAGCCCATAGCTCAGGAGATACCTCAACAAAGCCCCAGATTCTCTCCATGTTCCCTTCCCTCTACCATGGAGAGCAACTGCAAGACCCAGCATAGGAAAAAGAGGTGGGAATGGACTGAGAAATCCAAAAATAAGAGGATAAAAAGAGAAGAAGAGGCAGCTGCTGAGGAAGACAAGAAAGAGCTTTAGACTCACCTTGTTCCCAAGGAGATAGAGGTGGAGAGGTGTTAATGAGAGAGTGAGGAGAAGGGCCTGCTTTTATACTGCTCCTGCATGGCCCCAGGCCCACAGTCACTGCACAAGGGTTGTAATTTTCCAACAGACTCACCTCCAAAGCAAAATATCCTACCTAATGGCACAGGTTGTTCTTTGGTTTCCATCAACGTTGTCGTTTCATTTCCTCATTTCTGACATGACCATCAGCCCTCAGAGGCTCTTTTGAAGTATCGGGATTTGAGGCCCAAGGATTTCCTGAGAAGGATCCTGTCAGCACAGGCAAAAGATGTGCCCCTGAGTGACAGAGGTGTCTGCGCAGACAGAGAGATGGTTCTGGAGAAGTATAGTGAGGTTCTTTACAACCTCTTGTGAAGGAAGGCACGCATATCTTCCCACCAATGCAGTCCTCTCCTCGGTGCCCAATGACTCCTGTGACCGAGGATATGCTGCATCCTTCTCCCTCCCTGCCTGCCTTCCTGCTCACTCCAGCAGTTACTGGTCATTGCCTCTATAGGAAGGTGGGCTACAATGTGGTTTCACATCCCCTGTTGTAACAGTCTCTGCAGATTCCCTACCTATGCCCTCAACAGGCTTGAGGAAGGAGAATGTCACTGTCCTGAACCCTGTGATTCCTCAACAAGTCCAGTGGAGTTGGGTCCCTCCTCACTACCAGAGGGGTGTGTTGGGGCTCCAGACAGTGCCTTGTTCATCCCAATGTCCTTACACCACCATGTACTTCATCTCCATGTTTTGGACCCCTACTTGCATGACACACAATGGCCTGTCCTGCAGCTTTGTACTCAGGTACAGCACAGTGCTGAGTTCATTTTCCCTCAGAATGGATAGAGCTGCCCTGGCCACAGGGCAATCCAACCCTGCGTAGGACACAGACCTGCAGAGAGCACGGATTCCTGGCTTGGCCTCACACCAAGAGGCTGACACTCAGCCAATCCACAATTAGAGTGTGACTCGCCGTGGGTAGGGAGAGTCTGTCCCAGGAAGCTTGCCTACTGAAGGCATTCCCTTGCCCTCCTGGGATGCGTCCCAGCTGCCTCCATGTCCGCAGGGCAGGGAAGTGCATCGCCTTTCTGATGTAGTCTGAGACCTGCTTTTTATACCCAGAGCCCTTCTGGGCATGCCCCTTCCCTGAGCATCCTCAACTATGTGACACTGTAGGGTCTTGCCAGGTCTCACTGACTGGGGAGTGGTGGGAAGTTTCCTTGCCTCCCCAGTGGTGCTGGGTTGTGGTCCAAGCAGAGAAGGCTATTGGAGCATGGGAAAGGAGGCATACAGAAGCCCTAATCCTGGGATAAGACATATCGCCTGGGACACAGGGATGACTCCCAGCTGGTGGGGAGATGTTTTCTGCAACCCTTTCTTTCCCTCAGCATTCAAGAGAGCTCCTCTCTAGACCCCAGTCTCTTTGACCAGGAGGATGAGGCTTTGCTGTTCATTCCCTTGAACTATCCATATATCTCTCCAAGACTGACTCTGTCCCTGGGAGCAGATCTACAGAGGATGTTCTTCCTTTCTGGGTGCAGGACTAGCCTTTTGTCCTTTCTAATGTCATGAGGCCCCTGTGGCTTAGTCCTGCAGCAGGTCTAGGGCTCTCGGTACAGCATTCCTACTCTGGAGTGCATAAGCTGTCTTACATGGGTTGACCTTTCTCAGGTAGCCCTTGTTTTGATGCCCACCCACTGCTGGGAGGGCTCCCCCTCCTTCCTTCAACTCTTTCAGAGAACACAGAGGCCTGGGAGACCTTCTAGGTGTAGACTGAGAGAGAGAGAAGGCGCTGACTCCCTCCGCCTGCTCTCTGTCAGCTTTCAGAAAATCAGCTGCCCCAGACAGCAGCGCTTCCACATTTTCCTCTGTCAGTCTTGGCTACTCTTGTAGAGGTCAGTGTTCCTCCTGGTGCTTGTTGCCTGTTTCTCTGGATTCCCCTTGCAAGACTCAAGGCAGACTAAGCTTTGGCTTTCCTATCAGCATCCCAAGGTGCCTAGGAATTATTTCCGAATTCCTCCATTACAGCTCATTGCTTCTTCCACCCCAAGGATGCTGTCTTGAGTTCCCTACTTAGCCATAGTCAGTCTGCTGAGACATCTGCTTGTTGTCCTGAGTATTGGCACTGGACCTGTCTTGCTCTTGGACAACAAGGTGCCTAAGGCCCTGCCAGCTTTTCTGACCTCCTCTCTGGTTCACAACTGCCTCCATGACATCTGGCCCACCAGCTGCCTGCCAAGGCTGAAGTCAGCATGCCCAAAGTCCAGGGACTGTACTCTGCTACTTGCTTTCCTTCCTGTCATCAAGTCTCAAACTCCACTGTTTCTCAGGTGGGACAACCAAGATCGCCTTGGTTCCAATGTTCCCAACCAGTTCTTCCTTCTTAGGGGCAGCTGTGCAGCAACCATCTTTTACCGTGGCTGAATCGCAGGATCGTTGAGGTTGGAAGTGGACTCTAGTCCAACTGTCCCTGCTCAAAGTGTAGACTCATAGAATCATAGAATAGTTAGGCTTGGAAGCGACCTTAAAGACCATCCAGTTCTACATCCTGCCATGGGCAGGGACAGTTCCCACTAGACATGGTTGCTCAAAGCCCCATCCAACCTGGCCTTGAACCCCTCCAGGGATGGGTCACCTACAGCTTCTCTGGGCAACCTGGGACAGAGTCTCACCACCTTCACAGTAAAGAATTTCTTCCTTGTATCTTACCTGAACCTCCTTTCTTTCAGTTTAAAACCATTCCCCCTTGTCCTATCACTACATTCCCTGATAAAGAGTCCCTCCCCGATAAAGAGTCCCTCCACACCTCTCCTGTAGGCCCCCTTCAGGTACTATAAGGTTTCCTTTGGAGGAGGCTCAAGGCTAAGTCCTGTCAAGCTCCGAAAACCTACAAGGATGGAAAATCCATAACCCATCCAGGAAACCCAAGCTGGTTCTTGAAGACTGAGAGGGAAGGCATTGACCTCCCTGTCAGGGATGGAAATATTTAACACAGTTATGTTTTAGCAGTGATTCAAAATTTAGTAATGATGTAAAGTAGATTGAAAAGTTGAATTTTAGCAGCACTTCATCATAAACCATTTTAGAGGTTTACAAAGTGAGTGACCAAAGTAATTGAACAGCAACTTAATTACAGATTTGAAGATTACAAGATTCACACTAACTCACTAAGTGAAGTATCCCAAATCAATACGTATATGTATGAGTAAAAACAGAAATCACAGGCTGATTCATATATAAATAATTCTAAGCAAATCATATAAGCATGCACACACACACACACACATGTCTCCAATTACTTAGGATTGGGAATTACTTCACATCGGGCAGCTCTAGAGAGCTGAAAGGTACAGCTTTTGGGTACTACATGTATATGGATGAACAGAAGGGCATCCACATCCTTAAAGCTAATGTGTATCTCACAATATGTTGGTTGAGAGGTGGATGGGAGAGAGAGAGAGAAAGTCTAGCCTATAGTTAAAATTTCCCTTTCTCAGGTTTAGGGTAAATACGGTGCATTGGTGTTCCTCAACAGGTGATAGTTGAGGCTTGAGAAGGGCCTTCTCTTGCCCTGGCCTTGAGGCATCAGCCTGAGAGGTATCTCAACTCAGGGGATTTACTGACCACAGCCCACTGACATCCAGAAGAGCTCTAAGAGTCTCTACTCATACTTATAGGATCCAAGACTTCCATCAGGTCCAACCCAGCTCGGACAACAGAATATTTCAGTACTTTCTATCAGTTATGTAAGCCCAGGGCTTGTTAGAACTTAGGGTCCTGGTATCCCCCCACTTTATGGCTACAATCTATATGTTGTCAGAAGTGATTGACTATAGTTATTATTTTCAATCAGTCGGAGTCATGGGAACCAGAGACACTGAGGGATTGCCATAGTGTTCTAGTCCATTGCTCTCCACCCTTTCTTTCATGTTAGACCATTATGTCTCTGTCCTGGCTTGAGAGACACAGGACTAACTTTTCTTCTAATGCTGGGGAAAATTGCACTTCTAGAAGATTCTAGTGTCTGAATTTGTGAAAATATTTACTTTATAGCCAGCCAGGCTCTGTGGGATTCAAGGTCTTAGTGTTTTCCAGCCTTGCCAGGTGCAGGGACAAGGAGAAGCAAGGCCTGGGTAGTTGACCCAGGCTGGCCAACAGGATTATTTCATACCATGAACATCACATTTAATATAAATTAGAAAAGTTTGCTGCATAGATCTCTCTCCCTTGATGGCGGCGGGTCCAGACAACTCCTTGCCCCGGTGCCGGAACCCTGAGGCCTTCCCTTCCTCCTGAAGCCATTGCGCTTGCGATGTCTGACATTTGCTGTCCACTCCTGGGAGTGCACAGCTTCCTACTGATATAATTGGCTGAGTATAATTCTTTTATATCTTATATCAATATTGGGATTAATACTGGTTCTTTAGTATTATTGTAGATTATTTAGTCTTAGTCTATTAAATCCATTTATATTTCAACCCTTGTGTTTCTTTGTGTTCCCTGATTCCTCTTTCTGGGTGGGGAGTGGTCATAGGGTTATAGAATAATTGTCTAAATGACAATAGATTGTTATGGGTTTTCTCTAGCCATAACAGTATCATTCTGATACATTTTGTTATTATGTGGCCCAGGTGGAGAGGGAAGTCACACCAAGTACCAAAAGGCCTAAAGAGGAGGGCAGTGGTTGCACCATCACACCCTGTTCTCTGTTCACTCTTCAGGGAATCAACTTCCTCATTGAGCAGTGGGTCCGCATTGTCCTCCGTCAGAAGGTCCAATGCACCTAGGAATTATTTCCAAATTCCTCCTTTACGCTCATTGTTTCTTCCACCTCGAGGACACTGCCTTTTGATGTTGGTGCTCCGCCTTGAGCACCCCGCTTAGTCAAAGCCAGTTTGCTGAGACGTCTGCTTGTTGTCCTGAGTATTGGCCTGGAGCCAAGAGCAAGAACATAAGGTGCATAAGGCGCTAGCTGGTTTTTGAGCTCTACTGCTCTTTGCAGTTGCCTTCATGACATCCTACATTCTAGCTGCCTGAATAGCCTGAAGTCAGCATGCCTGAAGTCCATGGGCTTTACTCTGCTTCTTGTTTTCTTTCTTGTCTTCATGTTGTGAACTCTCTCTTTCTCAAGTGTGACAGCCAAGGATGCCCTTGATTCTAATGTTCCAAACCAGTTCTTCCTTCTTAGTGACAACTGTGCAGCACCTGTCTTTTGCCCATGACAGAATGACAGAATTCTTGAGGTTGGAAGGGACCTCTGGATATTGTCTAGTCCAGCTTCCCCTGCTCAAAGCACCATCAGCCTTTGGAGGAGGCTCAAGGCCCAGTGCTGCCAAGCTCCAAATACCTACAAGTATGGAGAAGACGCAGCCTGTCCAAGTCACCTCAGACGATGCTTGAGCACCCTTACACTAACAAAGTTTTTTTTCATGTTTCCATTTTTTCCATATTTCTTCCATATTTATTTCCATATTCCATATTTCTATATGTGCCTGTCACTACTTGTCCCTTCTTTGGATTGGACTCAGGACAGTCTGGCTCTCTGCTCTTGACTCCCTCCCATCAGCTCTTTTGGCCATTGTTGTGAGGTATGCACGGGTGTCTTCTGTCCTACTGGGTGAACAGCCCCACCTCTCACAGCCCCTCCTGCCTCAGGTGTTCCAGTTATTACTTCATGGGCTTTCATACGCCAGTATGACCATGCCTTTCTTGGCCTATGGGGTAGCCACAAACTGGACAGCAGTTGCGGTCTCAGCAGTGTTGAGCAGAGGAGAAGGATCACCTTCCATGATCTGATAAAAAAACCAAACTTCCTAATAAACCCAGGATGCTGGCAGACATCACTTCTGCATGGGTGGGGGCTGCCTCGTGCTGTCCACCAGGACCTACGTGCAAAGCTGTTTGGAAGCCCACTGGCTCCAGCCTGCCATGGTGAAGGAGGTTCTCCCTCCCCCACTGCAGGACTTTGAATAAAGGAGTTAACCACTCTTGGCCTCAGTCTGGACCCCTAAAAGTCACCAGGGGAGGGTGGCAGCCAGCTCCACTTCATGCCAGGCACACCAGCTTCTCATACCCTGTCTCCTCCCTTGTGCCCTTCCTGAAAACAGGAGTCCCATTGTCTTTCTTCCAGTCCTCAAATACATTCTCTGACTGCCCCAACATTCAAAGGGAGTTGAGAGCGGCCTTGTAGTGACACCAACCAATTCTCCAGGTGCATGGTACCAGGTTGCTTACATTCATGTCAGTCCAATCTGTTTAAATGTTCCTACACTTAATCACCCTCTACTGTGGGGAAGGCTTTCCTGCTCCAGACTTTCCAAGGAATATCAGGAGCCTGATTTTTTGTCAGTAAATCACAGAATGACAGAATGGTAGGGGTTAGAAGGTACCTCTGGAGAACATCTAGTTCAACCACCCTACTAAAGTAAGTTCACTTAGAGGATTTTGCACAAGATTGCATCCAGGCAGGGTTTGAATATCTCCGGAGAAGGAGACTCCACAACATCTCTGGGCAGCCTGTTCCAGTTGTCTGGGACAACCAAAGTAAAGAAGTTTTTCCTGATGTTGAAAGGGAATTTTCCACATTCCAATTTGTGCCCATTGCCGCTTGTCCTGCCACCAGACACCACTGAAAAGAGTCTGGCCCCAGCCTTTTAATATCTGCCCTTTAGGTATTGCTCAGTATTGCTGAGATCCCCTCTCAGTCTGCTCTTCTACAGGCTGAACAGCCCTGGGTCTCTCAGCCTTTCCTCAGCAGAGAGACACTCCACTCATCATCTCTGTAGCCTCCGCTGCACTCTCTCTAGTAGTTCCTTGTTTTTCTTGAACTGGGGAGCCCAGAACTGGACCCAATGCTCCAGATGGGGCCTCCCCAGAGCAGAGCAGAGAGAGAGGATGACCTCCCTTGACCTGCTGGCCACATTCTTTTTAATGCACCCCAGGATGCCATTGGCCTTCTTGGACACCAGGGCACATTGCTGGCTCATGGTCAACTTGTTGTCCACCAGGACTCCCAGGTCCTTCTCTGCAGAGCTCCTCTCCAGCAGGTCAGCCCCTAACCTGCACTGGTGAATGGGGTTATTCCTCCCTAGGTGCAGGACCCTACACTTGCCCTTGTTTAATTTCATTAGATTCCTCTCCACCCAAATTTCTAGCCTGTCCAAGCCTCACTGAATGGCAGCACAGCCTTCTGGTGTGTCAGCCACTCCGTCCAGTTTTCTGTCATCAGCAAAATTTCTGAGGATATGCTCTGTCCCGTCATCCAGGTGATTGATGAATATGCTGAACAAGATTGGAGCCAGTACTGACCCATGGGGAACATCGTTAGTTATAGGCCTCCAACTTGACTCTGTGCCACTGATTACAACCCTCTGAGGTCTGCCGTTTAGCCAATTCTCAATCCACCTCACTATCCACTCATCTAACTCACAATTCCTAAGCTTACCTATGAGGATGTTCTGGGAGACAGCATCAGAAGCCTTGCTAAAGTTGAAATAGACAACATCTTCATCTACCAAGCCAGTTATGCCACCACAGAAGGCTATCAGATCGGTCAAGTGTGATTTCCCCTTGGTGAATTCATGCTGACCACTCCCAATAACTTTCTTTTCCTCCACATGATTAGAAATTACATCCTTAATGAGCTGCTCCATCACCTTTCCATGGTTGGAGGTGAGGTTGACCAGCCTGTAGTTTCCTGTGTCCTCCTTCTTGCCCTTATTGAAGACTGGAGTGAGATTGGCTTGCCTGCCAGTAAAGACCAAGGCCAAGAACTCCTGGAGCACCTCCACCTTTCCTGTAACCCCTGTGCCCAGTGAAGCTAGCCCATTCAGCCTTTGCCCAAGCCTCCCTTTTGCTGCTCTACCAGGAAGAAGACCTTCTTGTTGCCCTCCACATGCTTTGCCTGGTTCAATGTTAGGCCAGCTTTGACTTTCCTAACCCCAACCATTCATAGTAAGACAGCCTGGAAAATGTTCTCCCCAGGGCAAAGGGCATCAGGTGGGGAACAGCTGAAACCACGGGCACAGCCTTGCCATGAGGAGATGCAATGGCCAGTGACTATTGGAGCGAGCTGAGACACATGCAGGAGAAAGAAGTATGTGCCAGGTCGTTAAGGACAAGGGGCTTTCTGGCGCTCTGCTGCCATGTACAGGACAGGGCAGAGCTGGGCCTCTTCCTGCAAAGGAACTTGTTAAAAATCGCACTTCGCTGCCCTAAGCCAAACATCCCCTGCCTACACGTGACCAGTCCTACAGTTGGGAGACACTTTCTGCCTGCCCAATCCTGCCTGGGAAATCCTTGGGCCTCTCATCCCGGCACATGAAAGAGAACTGCATGGCAGACCAAGCATGAGAGAAATGAGGAAATGGAATGGCAAGTGTTGACAGAAACCAAAACAGAAGGTGTGCGATGAGGTAGGATATTTTGCTTTGGAGGTGAGTCTGTTGGAAAATTACTGCTTGCGTGCACTGACTGTAGGCCTGGGGCGGTGCAGGAGAAATATAAAAGCGGGCCCTTCCCATCACTCTCTCATCCACTCCTCTCCACTTCCATCTCCTTCAGAACAAGGTAAGTCTGAAACCTTTGCTATTCCTCCTTCTCTGCAATTTCTCAGTTCTTGCCTTCCCTTTTCTCTGTCCTGCCCTTGCTGGGTGGTGGGGCTTTTTGTTGTGTCACATTGAGTGTGGCTGAAGCT
>JAHREE010092394.1:0-14318 GCA_033628505.1 Tringa tobata | reverse complement strand
ACCCCTAAGCAGGCTCCAGTCTCTAGGAGGCAGCTGACAGCCTTTACACTGGAAACTTGCAATAAAAATTGTCCTGCTGAGCTGCCAAGTGAAGACTCAACCCCTGGGGCTGGCTCAGGAATAAGGCACAAAAGTGGATAAAAGACAGCAATAGGATTTTTTTTTTCCCCTTTGCGGTTGGATTAATAAATGACACCACACTGCCTATAAGCCCTCCTTTGCCTACAATCAAAAAAGCATGAGGTGGAAGAGGCAATGGAAGCATCTTCTACTTGATGATGCCAGTCCAAACCTTGGGAAACAGGCAGCTGTGTGGAGAAACGTCTGGAGAGCCCACCTGCCCTCCCAAAAATGCTGGGGTGGGATGGGAACATCTCTCCTGGCGCTGGATCCCAGCCCCTGGGCTTTGGATCCAAACCCCCACATTTTTCTATCCAGGTGTTTGTGCTGGCATTGCTCCTTATTTTTAATTCTGCATTTAACTCTGTGCCATTTATTTCTGACAGCAATTCAGGGTTGTCACCATTCCTCCTCCTTGCAGGCACGAGTTTCCCAGGTCTTTCTCCTCTGCAGATTGATGGCCCTCGTTCTCAAGCCCTCCTGGGCCAAGTGAGGCAAGGCTTTAGAAGAATGTTCCTGCTGTCAGAGACCATGGAGGGTGGTTCCCTCTGCAACCTCCTTTTCCATCTTTCCTGGCTGTAATAGCAAGGTGAGAGTCCTAGAAACCTCCGAGAAGGCTCAGAGCACACTAAGGACCTCCTCTCCTTCAAAGAGATGGTATGACCTGCATCTGCACAGAGTTGGACACAACAGCCCTAGGAGGTCTGCTAAAGAGCTTCAGGTGTCCTACTTAGTCCTGCAGACAGGAGTGAGTTGGGTAACCTCAGACCAGCATCCATTCCCCTGCATTTTTATCAATTTTTCTCTGGCGGGGGGGTTGGACTAGATGATCTCAGAGGTCCCTTCTAACCCCATATGATTCTATGATTTTTCATGGTAGGCTTGGTTGGGTCTCCCTATTGCAACCGTACAACACGTAGGAGGTCTGGGGAATGGGGACCCCGGGGACACTCACCTTTCCCGTTCAGGAGGCTGTTCCGAAGAATCTGATCCACTTTTATTGCGATGTCTGAGACATTTTGAGCTATAGCTTGGATCCTCTCCATCAACCCGGCTGCTGGCTGGAACCTGGGGGGAAAAAAAAAAACAATTAGACCCTGAAAACTTGACGCCTCCCAGGGGTGACACCCAGGGGTGCTTACAGCAAATTTTTCATCCGTGGAAGGTGCCACCAGGTTGAATTTAGCTCCAGGATGCAACAAACACAGGAATGCCTGGTTCAGTGCGTACCGGGCAAAGAGGTTTGATTAAAAAAAGCTGTGTAAATCAGTATTCTGCCATTTTTCGCAGCGTGCTGAGAAACACGGCTACCTCTGCGCGTTTTACATGGGGAAACATTAAATTGGCGGGCAAAATAAATAAATAAATTAATTCTTTCTCCTATTTCAGATGCCCTATGTTTGAAAATCCTCGGCTGTGATTATTGGCCTTGCGGTGCACGCAGGAAGCTGTGCTGGGAAAAAAAAGGGGAATAAAAAACAAAACAAAACAAAAATAGAGGGAAAGGAAGGCAACACCAGAGGAGGGCTGAGGCAGCCCAGGAGCCTGGAGCAGAGAGATGCCAAAACACACAGGACACATCAACGGCCTGAACCAGCCCATCCACCAAAACCTTAGGGGAGTGGATTTTCCAGGTGCCCTGGGGAGGGCTGTGTGGGGACAGGGTGTCGTGGTGAGTGTCGGCAGGAGCCGGGGTTGAGGTGGGAACGGCAGCCCCAGCAAAGCCCCAGCACAGCCCCAGCACAGCCCCAGCAGGGCTGGAGATCACATTCCACCCGTTTGAACGGCTGGGGACGCCGTCTATCGAATCAAACCTCCCAATCAATACCGTCCCGGGTAAAAGGCACCATTAAACTCCTCCACAGAACACACCACACAGACGGAGCCAGAGAGCGCCGTAAAGAGGCCGGTTGTCAATTAAAACCTGGTGAAATATATGAAAGGGGAAGAGGAACTCCATCCATCAGCAGCGGTCCCCTGCCAGGCTCAACGAGGAGCAAGCTTTCCACCTCCAAACACCTCACCTGCCCTTTCCACCACAACCACCCACCCCTGTCTCGACGAGGGCGATTATCGCAGTAAATAATTTCCCCTTCTGCAGCATCTGGGTCAGAGGTTTTCCCTCCTGCTGCCGCCGAGATCATTATAATACAAGGAAATGTCATAAGCAGTGAGCAAAAACCAAAAAGGGCTACCTTGAGTACTCCTGGCACAAAAAAATATGTCCTGATGTCAGGTCCTCCCCGGTGAAGTTTTACGCTCGTTCTCCAGCAGATCAGTGAACCCGAAGGCTGGGATTTAAAGTACCTCTGTCCTCAAGGCTAAAAAAAATCCTAGTTTTATGAAGCGATACTGCTTCAGTTGTTGATTTAAAGTCCACCCGCCAGCAGCAAGCAGCCCACATTTCTCCTTCTGGCGTGGTTTATGACCGTCCATATTCAGCCTGCATACCTCCACAGGGAGCCACATATCTTAGGCTTTTAAGAAATAATAATTAAATGCAGAGGACACCATTGCCCCCAAGTAACATTCAACCTTTGCAGAGAATAAACCCCAGGTACCCAGCCAGCTGCTGTAACCGCGGCAGCAGGGAGGTGGCTCATGAGGCCCTGGTAAAATATGGGCACAAAAATGACCCACAATAAGCTCTGCTCGTCAGTGTGGCTCTGAGGAAATAAAAATCCTCTTGGTCTGAGGGCTGCAGAGCTCAACCAGCCTTGAAAGCTCCCAAACCCCCCATTTCTGCAACCCTTTTTTTCCACCCAGACCAGGCAGGTGATGCACAGGCACTTGGTAAACAGGGAAAGCTGGGATGGGGAGTTTAGGAGCAAACATCCCAAGGATGCTGAGAATTCAGAGCCAGGGAGCCAAGCCTTCCGCTCCAACAACACAAGAGGGATGTTGGCTTGGTGGGGGATGCTCCTCAGGTTGCTCCATCACTCACAGCAAGGAGAGAGGATGAGCACAGCCACGACAGCCCTGCTCCCAGGCTTCAGAGCACCCAGATGTGCCCACCATCCAAATTCTGCCTCCTCCCAGAAGCTATCCCAATTCCCACTTGGGTCCTAACCTGCTCCCAAACACCAAAGTAATTCGGTGAAACCCAAAAGCCAACAGCAACCTCGGTCCCCATCTCCTCTCTGATGGCCTCCAGACCTCAGGTCAGCCAGGGCTGAGCACTGGGCACCCACAAACACGGTCAAACGAAAATCAGGATCTTTATCTTAAATAAATGGCTTTCTTCCAGGCTCAGCCAAGTCCTGCCAGAGCTCTGGCCACAGCAGCAGTTTCCACAGGGTGATGGAACCTACGCCAGCTTGCCCAGCTCTTGCAAGCTACAGCTGCTCCCCAAACACTAGAGATTTCAACCCAAAGCCCTTTGATGCAAGATGCCTGATCACCACACTCAGACAGCACTCCCAGTTCTGGCAAACAGGGCAGCCCTGTCTCATGGGCTCCACCAGGCTTTCCCCAAAACACAGAGGGTTACTGCGAAGTGACACAAAAAATGTCCCCCGTGGTTCTTGGCGTATACTAAAATGATGGAAAAACAGTAGAAAACATCCCTCTGAAATAAGGAACCAGGCTCAAATCTCCCACCACTTGCACGCTCATCACCTTTACTGGTCAAACTGGTTTTCTCCAAATCCCCATGACCTTGAGGGAGGGGTTTAATGCTTTGGGGTGCAGAGCCACTGACGGGCCCCGGCGTCAGCTCCAACACGGGCAGCACCAGGGCAGCCCCGGTGGTTTCATCCGCTGGGCAACGAGGCTGCCACTCGAGGGGCACATTTCATTTAACATATTAAAGAGATGGCAAGAAGGTTAAGCGCAAGTCACATCACCTGTCATCACAGCGACGTGTCACCTGGGCAGAGGACAAGAAAATAAGACATTTAAAGCAAAACCTCAAGCGCAAAAAAGGCTTTCTGTAGCTTGTCAGAATCCGATGCCTTATTCACAGTAACTAGAGACACTGGGAATTACAAGGTAAGTGGCTTAATCTGCTCAGTGACAGCAAGGCAGGAGGGGAATATCCCACCGTGTGTCCCCACACCCCAGCTGGGATGTCAGCACGGCCCCCACCAGCCCCAGAAAGAAGAACTTGCTTCCAGCGCTGCCGCTGCACTGCGAGAGCAACGGGCTTTTTTTTTTTTATTCCTTGTTGCTTTTTAAATTTTTCTATAGCGACAACATAAATGCCACCAAAACGTGCTGCGGCTGTGCCAGCTATTGAAACTATAGTAAATTACTATGGGTTTTCTAGAACAATTTTTTCCCTGGGACCTTAAAACCGTTTACTACAGCAAATACAGTACTTTTACTTCTAACCATCAATATTGATTTCATCTTTATTATTTTCAGATTTATATTTCCCCGTGTTGATTAAGATTCAGATCACACTGTGTCTTATAATGCACTGTATACAGTATTCATCTCGTTTCAAAACCTGCTATTAAGATGTATCTTTCCCCACTGGCAGATCATTTGCCATATAATATAGCCGGAGGTTGAGTTTTCCTTTACTTTTTTATGCATTAATTTGGTTCCCTTCACTTTGTCTCTTGTCCCCAACCCCGCAGCAGCAGCTCAGATTCAGCCTGCTTATCCCTTTACAAGGCACTGTATTTTTATTGCCTTTTCTAAAAGTGGCATTATGAAAAGATGAATCTCTTTCTATTTGTGTGTTGTCTTCATAATACAAGCCCTAAACATATTTGCTTGCTCATCCGATATTTCTTGCTATTAACTGGTGAAGGCAGTGGCTTTGGGAAGACCGATAGGGATAGAGAAAAGCAGATATTTTGAAGATAATACATCAAGAAATGCAACATTCGCACAGAGCAGTTTACCAAAGGATTTCAACTTGCTCATTACGACGTCTGCGCTGCCGTTTGCCTTTTTAAAGATTGATTTATTTTTTTTTTTTCCCAAAGACCCAAGGCAGAGCAGAAAGCAGCTGGGAAAGGTGCCCGGGACTGGTGCTGGGCTCTCACTGCTTCCCTGCTCCAGGGACACCAACCACCCCTCAACGTCCAGCCCCACGACAGCCTCGCTCTCTGGGACAGGGAGGTGAAATCCCAGCGGGAGCACTGATGGATAACCCTTCCCAGCAACGGGGAAAGAGCCTTTCCTGTCCTCCTGGCTCCTGCTGCAGCTTTTGAGGTGCTGCCTGTTCAAATAGCTTCAGGGGTATCTCCTGGAGAAACCAACCTCTAGGGCATTTCCACAGGGTCACCTCGCGGGCTCAAGCTCCTCTCCACATCCATCCATCCATCCATCCATCCATCCATCCATCCTAGTGGGACAAGCTCAAAGCTGCTCAACAGCCAGTGGTGGACAAGCCCAGGGATCCCCAAGGATGTAGGGAAAAGCTCTCCTCTCCAAGTGCTGGATAACTAAAAAAGGTGATTTAAATCTCTGAGAAGACAGAGCAATTAAGAGCTTTGTTCCTCTGGCGTAAGAGAATCCAAGAAAACCTCATCGATGCTGGAGGCAAAACTTTTGGGGGGAATCACAATGGCCTCGTGCACATCTCTGCATCCTCTCCAAGGTGGCTCGCACCCAAAAGGCTGGGAGCCAGGGCTGCCCACAGGGAAAAGAGCAAGGACGTGAACGGGTTCCTGGGTGGCTGATGCTCTCCCTAAAATTTGGGTCACGGTCCCTTGGCATCGATGCTCCCAATGGGGGTGCAGCCAGAGAGGCAGCGGTGGCCGGGCGAGTGCCACACTTCCAAGGCTCAGCTGCCTGTTTTGTGTTCATTTGCCTTGTAATCCTGGTTTTAATCCTCGAAACTCGGGTGCTGGAGCTAATACCCTAAGCTTGGAGAAACAACCTTGGCTCGGTTTGAGCTGGGGGTCCGTGCAGCGTGGGGGGTGCCGAGATGGGGGGGTGTCCCATTCCCTGCTCCGCTTGGGAAAGGCTCACACCCCCAGGGAGCAGAGCAAAAGCCCGAAGCCCTGGTTGATATCAGCTTGGCAGAAGTTTATAGCGGTGTTAGGCAGGGGGGAGAGGAGTGCTGGTGAAAGGGGGGGGCTGATGCACGGGACTCTCTGCTTTGCTGCCCCCGGCGTGGGCTCTGCCAGGGCACTCAGCTCCTCCCTGCCCTTCCTGGCATCAGGCAAGGCCAGGGATGCTGCAACCTCCTCCAGAACCACCTATCAGAAGGTCCATACAACTCAGAAGCAGCTTTACGCTTCACAGGCAGCTCCAGCCAGTCAAAGGGATAAAAATTTAAAAATAAATAAAAATATTCTTAAAATCCCACACCAGCGTATGCTGCTCCCAACGCAGCTTCTGGTATCTCCATACACTGCAATCTTTTCCATCACACCTCAGGGCTGAGACAAACAGCTCAATCTCCCCTCCGTGAGCACCTGAATAAAGACCTGAGTTCGCTCTGGCCGTGTTTGCGCTCGTTGGGAATCCACCCTGGGCAAACATCCCAGGGGACACGTTTTGGGACGGGAACATCCCTTGGGAACTCATCCAAAACAAATATCGGATGATGCACGGGCAGGGCCCTGTCTGAATTCCTCCAAGCTACGAAATAAATCTCATAATAAATACTGGAGCATTTTACTCACTAAAGTACTTCCATTTATTTTCATTTCAGTTCACTGTGGGTGACTTTTCTCACACAAATACATTTAGAGGATCAGACCCAAAGCCCGGGGAGGATGCTGCCATCTTAGCGAGCTGGCAAAAAAAATTTCATTTCAAAAACGATGAAAACCAACTTCTCAATCAAAGCCAGTACCTCACCAGCACAGGCCAGCGAAGTATAACGAAGATTAAAATATTTTATGAATGCTATAAAGTGCTGTGAGCTCCTTCCCAAGCAGAACACGAAGCCCAAGCCACAAGCCCAAACCTTCACTTCCCTCCTGACTCCCAGGGCAGCCCCGAGCCCGGCACCAGCGGGTTTTATTTGTGTGAAGACGAAGAAGGGTCACGGACAGGCAGGTTACGGGATGACTCGCTTTGATATATGCTCATCTTCACTTGATTGGGGCATAAATCACATCTATTTGCCCAGCTGCTTGAGCAGCCTGATGCCGGCTGTGAAAAACCACCGCAGAGACATCGCCAGCCTCGGCAGTCTCTGCACTAAGAGGGACCTGCCAAAAAAATCAGACCAAAAATACCCAGTTTTGACCACGGCAGGGGATCCCCTGGACAGGATCCTCTCCTGAGCCTGTGATTCTCTACAACCTTCAGCCTCGCATCCCTTGCTAGCTGGGATGCCTTATCCCTGGCAGCCTGTGTGCCCACCACCGGCACCGCAGCCTCCCCGGATGCCCCTCTCCATCGTGCCCATTGGGAAACCCCTCTGGAGGGGGCTGCTTGCTCCCAGCTGCTCCCGGATCAGGGACATCTGATGGAGGATTGATGGGATCTGATTTTCTTTGTCGGCTAAATCACAGCCTGGGCAAAGGCACCCCGGTGCCACGCTGCTCCCCATCCCACAGCACCATCACACACACACACCCCCGGGGAAGCTTTGGGCTCTGCTCACCCCAGGGCACCGGGGGTTTTCCCTGTACAAGCCACCCGAGACAACACAACCACCAAACAACACTTTGCCTCCAGGCGTTAATGCATGGAGAAGCCTCATTAGCAAAGCCCTGCATTAAAGCAGCCCCCGGCGTATCAATGTTTCAGGCTGGAAAAGCACAAAATAAACAGAAAGCGGAGCCCGTGGCGGAATTAGGTTCAGGAAATGGAGCTGGAGGTGCTGGGGGTGGGGGGCACAAGGCTGGGAGCAGGAGGGGAGGGTGCGAGTGACCTGGGCACACATGGGTGCCCGTATCCCCCTTGCGTTGGCGATGCCCATCACCCTCCCAACGAGCCCAGAGCCCCTCGGGCAAGGTGGGGGCACAGGGATGGATCCTGCTCCCCTGGCCACCCTGGTAGTGGTACACAGCCACCTCCCTGCTCTGTCTTAGAGGGAAAAGCTATTTATCTCAGCTGCATGAATTTCCCAGTGCACCTCCTCCCCTGACCCTGATGGGGACTCCAGGAGGGAGAAATCCTCCCAGACCCCCTGAGCTGTGCCTGTCCCCTCTAATCTAATGCCCAAAGCATCCAGGACCAGGCTGGAGATGTCCTCAGGAGCTGGCAAGAAACGATTTGCTGCTTTCTGCCAGGATGAAACAGCTTGTGGGACCCGTGAGGAAGGTAAGCACCGGGGAGGAAGGCTCCTACCGGTCGCTGGGCTCCCCCACCAGCCTCATCCCTGATGTTGCTCCCAGGCTGAGCTCTGCTCCCCAAAAACAACCCCCCAGCAAAGCCAGGCCGGGTGGCAGGATGGTTCTTACCTTCCCCACGGGCTGCTTCGGGGCTCTGCTCGCTCTGGACAGCCTCCACGCTACGTCCCACCAGCCTCACCTTGCAGATGCCCTCACTGAAGCCCCCCAGCACACCGAGGAGATGGGGAGAGGACACGTGGAGGGGTCAAACACCTCCCCGGGCTCACCTGGAGAGCAGGGAACCGCAGCATCTGGCAGTGATTTCTCTAAAGCCAGCTTATCAACGGCGACAATTCAGGAATTAATAGAGCCAGGCTGGCAGGATGCAGGAACATCACCCATTTAGTGTCATATTGTGAGACTTTTAATTACTGGGGGAATATGGAGTCATGTAATGATTACAAGAACAAATACTTAAAGTGTGTGGAAATTAACTGAGCCTTGGCAGTAATTAAGCTTGAAGATTAATCAGTCGTTAGCAAATAACACCCTTTGCAGGCTAACCACTATGTGGGGGAGAGGGACGACCAGGGATGCTGGAGCTGCAGTCCTGAGACTTCCCCACTGCCACCTCCCCGCGGGCACGGGGCAGGTCGGGGGCAACCTGGCTCCTGGAAAAGGGCTTCTCCAAGCCCCAGCGCTGTCGGGTTATGGGACCAGCTTGGATCAGCCACTTCGAACCTCCTCCCTTCCTCCCAAGAGCTTCCCGTGGGGGGACCAACACTTCCACTGCAAACTAATATTTCCCTCGCTCAGTAAATAGCTCTCCAGGAGGCTTCCACAACTACTTCTAATTTCCTCCCCCTCTGATGATTTACGAGGGTTGCATTCAATTAACAGCAGTATTGATTTTTCTGCAGCTGACTGGCAGACTGCTCGTCCTCGTTAGGGAACCCATCGTTTACCTTCCCGGTGCGGGCAAAGGGGAGCCCGGGGAGGGATGGAGAAGGGATCCAGCACTGCCCAGGGGCACAGCCTGTGTGACACCCCACAAAACCCTTGGGCAGCTCTCCTAAGGAGGACATTGGACACTTGGGTTCTTCTGAGAGTTGTAACTAAAGCATTGCAAGGGGCTGGTGGGTTACATACTGAGGCACCTAGAGAGTATTCAATCAGACAGCATAGAATCATAGAATGGTTAGAGTGGGAAGGGACCTTAAAGATCATCCAGTTCCAACCCCCTGGCCAGAGACACCTCCCACCAGACCAGGTTGCTCAGAGCCCCATCCAACCTGGCCTTGAACCCCTCCAGGGATGGGGCAGCCACAGCTTCTCTGGGCAACCTGTTCCAGCGTCTCACCACCCTCACAGCAAAGAATTTCTTCCTGAGATCTAATCTAAATCTCCCCTCTTCCAATTTAAAACCGTTGCCCCTTGTCCTGTCACTGCTCTTCCTGACAAAGAGTCCCTCCCCAGCTCTCCTGTAGCTCCCTCCAGATATTGGGAGGCTGCACCTGTGGAGCAAGAAAGATCTTGGAGCAAGAAAGATCTTGGAGCAACTTTCAGCCACGTAAAGCTGCCTGCCCTGGCACCTAGGGGGCTTTCCAAGGTAGATTATTAATTACACCCTATTAATTTAAATTCCCCATTGCACTTTCCAGGTGGAAAAGCCACCCCTGCCCTCCCCTGGAGTGGCACTGGAGGGGGACAATGCTCACGGGGGCCACGAGTGATTAATTACGGGGCTATTCCATAAAGCCCACCGAAACCTTCACCTCTTCCATTTGGGCTCTGCAAACCCGAATTCTCCCGATTTTGTCAGCATTAAACAGGAGAGCACTTTGTCAAAACAAGAATTAATCCACTTTTGCACAGGTGGAATTGCAAGCCCACGCTCGTGGCTTTGCTGAGCCGGGAAGGAGACGAAGGCGGCCGCTGTGCTGACTAGAGAGGCTTTAAGGAATAAAATCCCTTTGAAATTAGCACCCTTTAATTGTATTATCTCTCGCTGACAGCTTCAAGTCGATCACCGGTGATCAAAGAGAGACAGAGAAAGGGAGGGAAAGTGGAAACAAGCCCTTGGTGGAGTCTCAGGAACCTAATAACGAACAAGATCAGGGCATCTCCGCAGCCACGGGGCTGATCTGGATTCAGGAGACACAGCTCAGTCCTGGTGTGGTTGGTGGTGCCTGGTGGCCCTCAGGGTCTGCAGCCCCTTACCCCTCAAGAGACGGGGACCTCAGCATACCTCCCCCCAGCTCCATGGGGTCTCAGCCCAGGTTTCAGGTCTCAGCCCAGCTGCTATTCGATTCCCACCAGGATGCTCCACGTGACTCTGGAGAGCATCCATCCAAGGCAGCAGCATCAGCCCAGAGCCAGGCTCCACTCGGGGCAGGGTGGCATTGGTTCTGAACCCTTCCAGCTGCCTCCTGCGCCCCCATGAAGGAGGGCAGGGACTAGGACATGCCAAGAAAGGTCACTACGGATGAAGGATCACGCCTGGCAGCAGAGCTGGAGCCGCTCAAACCTGCTGAGACCCAGGACAGCTGTAACACTTCCAACACGTCTCCTCTGACCACCAACCTCAGCCAAACCCAGGGGCTGCAGGAAGGAGGGGAGCGCTCGGGAAACACTTCACAAGGGTTTGCAAATGCTGCCAGTGCTTCGTTACAGACCAGCACAGCAAAAATCCACCCGCAAGAAGCCCCTCCACAACGGTTGCTTCATCTGGAGATGCTCTGCCCTGCGACCAAAACCTGATCTTCAGAGACAAGGTGAGAACAGGGAGATGACACAGATCGGTTCTGATGCAGGACCAAGTGATGGGACTCGAATGCACTTAAGGGGTAACTTATACGGAACAAGAGGTGGTAAACTAGTTGTCCCTGATTTTCTATTCATGACATTTCTATAACCTTAACCACTCAAGCCCATCTCAGCACACACATAAAACCCGAGGCTGTTTCGATGTGCTGGGTCCGTAAGGTCCCATCCTCTCTGGTCTCTCCAAGCGATGGCCCCAGAGTCACCAGCCACAGGGCAGACCTGAAAGGCAAGATGCCCACCCGCAGCGACTGCTGCCAGTTCACATAAATGCTTTGAAATTTATCTCCTGGCTACTGGTGTACAGGAATTCCCATCCCCTGAAACTACTGCCTCTTTTAACAGGAGATTGGCCACGAAAATCATCAAACGTGAGCGAGCACCTTCCAGTCGCTGGCTGTCATAGTCCTGTCCATTCCTCTCCAGATTACTGCTGTCCTCCTCGCACGCCCGGGTCGCAGCCAGCCTCCTAACTGCAAAATCCCCAGCACCTGCCATTACTCAGGTAAATTATATTTTTCAGTGGTGGAAATTGTGTTACTTGAAAGGCAAGACCACGCGCTCCGAGGCTGCCTGTGCCGCTTTAACTCGCGTGTGCGCGCGGTATGGCACGGCACAGCCTTTAATTACAGGCTCACTTACTCTGTTTTCCATTACAGGCGCAAAAGAGACTCGCAAGGAAGGCAAGGGAGAGAAATGGAAATGAAGATGGAGAGAGGGAGGCAGAGGAGCCCCCCCCCAGGCTGTGGAGCAGCAGGAGGCAGAGGTGGGAATGCCAGGCGGGAGCCATCGGGATGCGCCGCAGCTCCCGCAGCACAGGGCAGGGGTGACCACTGCATGTCACCTCCCTGCCACCCGCTGTTCCCGTGTCACCTCTGACTCCACCTGAGCAAAATCTACGCTGGCATCTTCTCTGCACTGCAAAGTTTGTGCTGCCCCGTGCTTTTTCCATCTCTGCCCCTCCACGTCCAAGTTGCACCAGGTACCATTTTCGCAGACTTTGGCATTGCCATACCACATTAGTATTAATAAACATTTAAAGGCTCTCAAAGCAAAGGGAAATGTCTCTTTAGTGAGAGGGAAGGTCTGATGGCATCTCTCGAGCTGATGGCTGGGAGGGACGTGGTGTGTGGTGCAGAGCATTTTGGCACCCAACAGTTTGCTCCTATTTAATTTCAAGCCTTGCTCAACTCCAAGGCTGAACATATCAGCCCTGGGTCTCAAACAACAACGGTTTTCACAGCTACCTGAGGAATATGGGCACAAAGAAACCACCCGGAGCTCACTCCGGGATTTAATGGCAGAGGCAGCACAGCCCAAGCAGCAGGTACTGCTCCAGCCATCGGCCTGTCCCACCTCCAGCTCCACCACAGCTCGGTGGTGGAGAGACACCCTCCCGCACCGCAACACCCGCAGCTGGCACAGCTGCTACAGGAAATCCAAAAAAAACCACAGCCATTTCAGAAATCCCAAAAGAAAAGGGCTCCAGAAACAGCAAACACCAAGACTGCAAAAGATCTTCCCAAGCCCCATACCCTGGTGGGCTCCACCATCCCCAGGCAGCGGCTCAGCCCAACGCTGCAGAGCATGTGAGGGGCTTTTGGCTCCTGCAAACCCCCCCCTTCAGCCCGGGGCAGCTCCACGGGGTCTGCACGGGGCATCGGCGCGGCCGACTGACCTGTCCAGAGGGAATCGTGCTTCGTCCCCTTTGTGGAAGTCAGTGCTATTCTCCAGCCTGGCCAGGATGTCCATCCTCTTCATCAGCATCTCCAGCATGTCGCTCATTCGCCGCAGCACCCCTCGGGACTCCAGCGCGCCCATCACTGCAGGCACACAAAGAGCAAGGGAGACACGGTCACGGGCTGGGGGCTGCTGCGTCCGACCGAGAAAATACCCCTCCCCATGGCTTCAGCCCCAAAACTCCTGGGGGTCCTGCATTCCCCAGCCCCACTGATGGGCTCTGTGGTTTAGGAACCATCTTGGGTCCCTGCTGTCTCCTCCCTGGCTCTGCCCACGGACCCACGGCCCCATCGTCCTGCCCGTGGGTTGATCCCTGCCTGTGCCCGAATCCCACCGGGCTGCAGCTCCCGATATCCAGCCGTTACACCAGCCCCGGATCCAGCATCCTCCCCTGCCTCTCTGGGCATAAATTAGAATCATAGAATCATCTAGGTTGGAAGAGACCCTTGGGATCATCGAGTCCAACCATCTACCCTACTCTACAAAGTCCCCTACACCATATCCCTCAGCACCACATCTAATCGTCTCTTAAACACATCCAGGGATGGGGACTCAACCCCCTCCCTGGGCAGCCTATTCCAATGCCCGACCACTCTTTCTGGGAAGAATTCTTTCCTAATGTTCAGTCTAAACCTACCCTGTTGAAGCTTGAAGCCATTCCCTCTCATTCTGTCATTAATTACCTGGGAGAAGAGACCAGCACCAACCTCTCTACAGTGTCCTTTCAAGTAGTTGTAGAGAGTGATGAGGTCTCCCCTCAGCCTCCTCTTCCTCATACTAAACAGTCCCAGCTCCTTCAGCCTCTCTTCATATGATTTATTTTCCAGCCCCTTCACCAGTTTCATTGCCCTCCTCTGCCCCCGCTCCAGCACCTCCAGATCTCTCTTGGATTGAGGTGCCCAAAACTGGACACAACACTCCAGGTGTGGCCTCCCCAGTGCTGAGTACAGCACTGACTTGTCCATCCCATCCAGCCTGTCCCGAGTGCTTGTGGAAAACCAGCTTTAATCTCCGACCCTAACCCAGCAGCCTTTCTGTTTGCTTCTTCTATTTTTCCCCACTCTCCCAGACCCACCGAGCCCAGCATCCTGCCTTTGACAGCAGCCAGCGAAGGAAAAAGCACGGGAAACGGGGCAAATAGGTGGTCCCCAGCAGGGGAAGCCCCCAGTTCCCATCCCCGACCCGCTGCTGTGCCCAAAGCGCCGGGGGACAGTTTGATCTGCTGCCTGGTGACAGGCAGCCCCGAGAGCAGAAAATAAAGCTCCCGTTTCATCTCAGCGCGGCTCATTTCACGTTAGTAATAACTTAATCAGCGCATAATCCCCCTGAACTTCTCCCGTTTAGCTTATCTCCACCCTTCCACTCGCACGTGCTTTTCAGGAGGCAGCACATGTTTAATTGAGGGGGCAGCGGGAGCCGGGCGGGCGGCGCTGGGAAGGCGAG
>JAHREE010092379.1:0-22785 GCA_033628505.1 Tringa tobata | reverse complement strand
CCGTCCGATCCTCACTGGTGCAAGCCCAGGGTGCTGTACCAGCACGTGCCAGCCAGCTCTCGGCTGTATGGTCGCCAAAAAAAAAAAGAAAAAAAGGGCCAGAAAACCTGGGGATTCAGGAAGGTTGTCTGGCGTGGCCAGGGTTTGGGTCTCCAGGGTTTGCAGGGCTCTCCGGCCCAGACCTGGGATGTCCCTGCCTGCTCCTGGAGACCAGGTTGGCTGAGCCATCCCTCCTCATCCCGGATGGAGCCACCAGCTTTGCTGTCACAGCCCCGTCCAGGACTGGCTCTCTCCTCATGCCGGCTGCTTGCCCAGCCAAACTGCAGGAGCACGCGTGCCAGCACACGTGTCCTCCCAGCTCCTGCCCTCAGACGCTGTCTGGGCTGGTGTCACTCTTTCTGCTGCAGTGACTCTGGCTAAGCACCACCGGCGGCTTCACAAAAGATGACGGGGAGGGTGACAAAGCGCCGGTCGCACCGCCAGCCACAGCCGGTTTTCCAGCTTGGCACCGAAGCCAGGAGCATCCTCTCCTGTGCGGTGGCGTTTCCGTCCCCTGCAGCCTGCCCAGCAGTGGATGGGCAGCAGCACCTTTCCCTGCTGCTCTTTTTGGTCAGAAGATACTAGAAAAGGGGCAATGCTGCCCACGGAGAATTTCACACTGGAGCAGGAAGCCTAAAGGGTGGCTGATCCCACCAGGATCCCACCAGCACCCCTGGACCCTACCTCCCTCGAAGCATCCCAGCTCTGCTCCGAAGGGGTGGGAGGAGGCGGGATGTACTCACACACATACCAGTGTCTCTGGGGAAAGGCGGGATTTGTGCTTCCAGGAGGGAAACTGAGTCACGGGGAGGGGGACGGTGGGGCTGTGCCAGCGGCTGAGCGCGGGCCCGGGGTAAGCGGTGGCTGTGGGCTGCTATCCGGGAGGTCAGGCAGAAATGCTCTCACAGGCCTTGCCCGGCTTTAAAATCTATTAACGTCATTTTGGCGTTGAGAGCCGAGCGCCGCACAGGCAGCAGAAACGTTCGGGCACGGCTCAGATCAGAGCAGGATTTCAATTACAGTAATCAAAGGTGACACAGATAAGAAACCCCTGGTCTATGAAGCCACGACAGCTGTCCTCTGGCTCCAACCGGCACCCATCCAGAGCAGCTCCATCAAAATCACTGAAGTGGTACTAGGGTAAAATTGGATTGTGAATCCATCTTCATCTGCCGCGGTGGAAAAATGCTTTCCCTGCGCTCCCTGGGGAAAAAAGCCACCTTCTCAGGGGAGCAGCAAGGGAGGAAGGTGCCAGGCATGGAAGAGGGGACGTTGTCCCCCAGTGAAGGCGCCGATGGCTGCTGGTGGATGATGGATAATAATGCTTCCAGTGGGTGGTGGCCTGCTCTCTGTGCTGGTGGAGGCCGTGTGGGACCACGGGGTGGACACACCAGGAGCGTGCCCACCCTTTCCACCGGCTGGGGAGGATGCTCGTAGGGTGATGCCCAGGGAAAGCTGCCTTCTGCTCCCGCCTCTGCCACTGCTCGAACGTGTCCCTGGTCAACACCCCCGCTCTCCGTTTTTGTCTCCCATGGTCTGGGGGTGCAAATCTTTCTTTTGGAGGTTTAGCTGCTGTTTGAGCCCCCCTACCTGCCGTCGATGACCCCCTCACCCCACGGACCCACCCGTGACCACCACCACAGCCTTGCGGGACCTCGGATACGGCCCAGCCCTGGGGGCACCCCCCGGGTCCCGCACGCACAAAGGGGCCCTTTTTGCCCCCACCCCGGCACGGTGGGAGCCGGCCAAAACACAGCAGCTCTTTCTGTGCCCGCTGGCCCTGCTCCAGCCTGGCTGGGTGTCAACCGCCGGGCCGTGGCGTGTGTCCCCCCCCACACCCCCCGGTGCCCCCCCGGGGGAGGACGAGCCCTCTCCTGAACACTGGGGGTTTGTGCGGGGCGGCAGGGCTGAATGGCGGGTCTGTGTGGCCGGGGCTGCCGGGCAGGGAGGGAAGGCGAGCTGCTTGCCTCATCTGTTTACCTGGAAGTGGAGATGGTGGCCAGGCCCGCCTGCCGCCGCAGCCGGCGCTTTCATGCCGGAGCTAATGGGATGGGGAGTGCCGCGCTGTGCCCGTCCCCGAGCAGGCCACGGCCTGCCAGCCATGGGGATGCAGGCAGGGACCTGGCGGTGCTTCTCTCCCTCAATGTGTTCCTCATGGTGCTGGACCCTCCTGCTTGCTACAGCTGGAAATATGGAGCCTGGGGAGGGATGTGGGGATGGTGATGGGGCTCAGGCCACCAGAGGGGTGGGCGATGCTGCTGGTCATCCTCTGTCCTGCAGCATCACTCTGCCCCAGGGCTCTACAGGGTCACCATGCCGGCTGGGTCCCCATCCTGGCTGCGTGTCCACACACTGTCCGTGGGTCTCAATCCCTTGCGTCGTGCCCCTGAACTGGCAGGGTCCCCATCCTGGCTGTGTGTCCTTGTACCGCCACCTGGGTCATCACCGTGGCTGCCTGTCCCCAAACTGTTGGCGGTCTCCATCCTGGCTGCATGTCCCCACACCATCCTTAGCTCTCCATGCTGGCTGTGGGGTCCCACGTTGGCTGTGGATGTCTGTCCCCATGCGGGCTGCGTTACCTTGCACCAGCAGTGTCCCCAAGCATCTGCAAGAGAGAGGGGCGTTGGGTGGTTTTGTCCTGATGTGAGCCAGGACTGACGGCCACACGCGAGCTGCCGGGGAGCGACAGCAGATGATAGTGTCTTCGTTAGAGCCTGGATGCACGGGGGTTAATGAAGCTGGGCTCGCTGTACCCGGAGTTCAGGTTGTCTTATCTGTGTGTATCTGTTCCTACCACGCTGCTGCTGCTCCAGCAGCTCCTGATGCCGGGCAGCTAATCCCAGAGGCTGCCAGATAGGGCAGGGACCGCTGCCCCCACCCACACTGCCACCCACACCCTGCCAGGGCCACCGGGCTGAGCCGTGACCTGCTCCTGCCCCCAGGTCGGCTGAGGCTGCAGATAACCTGAGGCTCAGGGCAGAGGTGCAATGAGTTTGGCGTTCTCAGTCTCTGAGAGAGGTGCGCGCGGAGTTAGGAGGGTAGAACTGGCACTTCCTCTTATCCTGACCTCAAGAACCTTCCAGTTCTCCCAGCAAACCTGTGCCTGCCCAGTTCATCTCCATTCATCCTTTCCTTTAGCTGAAAGAGTTACTGCCCCCCCATCACCAGGGCTCGGGGACTACACCAAGTCTCTGGGAGCTCGTGGCCGTGCTTTTAGGTCACCGAGCAGATTTTTCCATCTTTTGGATACTTGTGGCGTTTGGAGAGGAGCACGGGTGGTGAAGCAGCTGGGGTACCCACAAAGGCTGGCATCTTACCGAGCAACCTGGCACTGCGTTGTCGCCAGGAGATGCAGGGCTGGGGCTAGACCATTCGACCTCACACCATGCAGAGGTGGCTGCAGGATCCTTGCTGAGCATCCTCAGCTCTTCCCAAGTACCTGGAGGACCCAGGAGTCCCAGCTGCCTGACCCTGGTGCTGTCGGCAGTGTGCCCTCCCACTGGCCTCTGGCACCCCTAATTTCTCCACCCTGCGTTGGCCCTTCATGCCCTGGGGCGGGAGGAGCATCTGGGGCTGTGCTTTAGCACCATCCCAAATTTCCAGCCTGGCACGCATAGTGCCATGGCAGTGCCTTTATTTTTTCAGCTGCTTCCCTGTTTTCTTTGCAATCGGGCTCTTTCGCTGGATGATGGCGCTCACAGGGGACATTTGGGGAGGGCTCAGCATGCCGCTGAGCCAGCAGTTTGGTACCCAGACCCAGCCACCTCGTGGTGGCCTGTCCTGTCGCGGACCCCACATCTCAGATGGCTCTGACCCTCTCTGGCCGTGGCACAGGGGGAAAAACATCTCACTTGGGCTGGGGAAAGACCATTTGGCTCTGCACACCCCAAAGTCACCCTGGGGCCTTAAAGCCACCCATTCCCATAGACGTGGACTGCCCAGACTGATGTCCCCGAGGTCACCAATGCCACCAGAGCTCTGGCTCCACAGTAAGATGGAGCCAAGCCCTCTGAGGCAGGCACCCAGCATCACTGGCACTGCTCTCATTCCAACGCTGGTGCCCCCCGCTCCCAGCCTGTGCTTCTCCAGAGCATCTCTCCTGTTGCTTCCCATCCCTACTACATTGGGATTCAAAGCTATGGGGAAGGTGGCCTGGAGAAGTCTTTGCAAGGTGTCATCAGGGAATGACGGCAAAGGAAGCCCTCCGTCCAGGGGAAAGAGTAGGGTCAGGAGAGCGTGAGCTCCCAGGACAGGGTTTGGAGGACCGAAACGCCCAGTGACAGGGTTTTGGTAATGCAAAAAGCACCAGCCCGAGGTGTCAGCCTCGCTGGGCCATCTTGGGAGAGATCGTAACCATCGAGTAGCTGCACATTTCTGAGGGGAGCTCTGCTCCGCAGCCTCTGACGGCTGTTTCTGCAAGAGCCTTAAATCAAAACATCTGGAGTATTTCAGAAAGAGAAACCTGAGTGTTTTGGGGTCCAGAACAATTCAAAAGATCCAAGACAAATTCGTGAGCCATCAGGCTTGACCTGAATCTGGTCTTTTCAGCGAGGAAGCCAAAAGCCCTCGTCCAAGTCGTTTCCTCCCAGCTTTTAGTGGGATTAGAACTGCAGTGTCCTGCGCTGGCAGCCGTCCCTCTGCGCCGAGCACATCCAGCTCCTGAAATCCCTTTGCCCTGGCCCCAGAGTCCATCTCTGCATCCCAGCACTTGCTGATGCCATCACTTCCAATTTAGACCTTCTTGTGGTGGAGACCGATATAGAAGCACTTTGCAGGATGGTGCTTCCCTTCCCCGGGGAGCCGGTGCCGGCGCTTTGCTCTTCCCACTCGCCAGCTCTGAGGAAGACCGAGGAGCTTGAATTACTTTTTTCCAAGAAGGGTGGATTTGGTTTGCAGAAAGATAAGGGCTGGGGAGCAGTTGTTCCGCTCTGCTGAGCCTTTTGCCATCTGGAACAGCTTTTGGTTTCCTTCTGGACGCCTCTTCCATGGCCTGTGTCAGCAGGGCTGGGAGAAGGACAAGGGCATCACTCAGACCCCTGAGGAAGGGGAATGGTGAGGAGATGGAGCTGGGGGACATGCTTGTCCCCATGCATCCTCTTTGCAGGCGTGGGGGGAAGTCAGCCCAGGCAAGTGGAGAGCTGGTTTAGGGAAGGCCTTAGGGACAGGATTTAGTGGTGGACTTGGCAGTGCCAGGTTGGACTCGACGACCTTAAAGGTCTTTTCCAAACTAAATGGTTCTATGATTCTAAATCCCACTGTGTTGGTCGTGGAAGTCCTCTGGTCATCCATCCCTTCTGTGGGATGTGCCTGCTCTGCCTGAGCTGCTGCCTGCCCGTCCCCTCACCGGGGTGGTGGCCATGAGCCGTGCAGCCACTGCTTCCCATGCTGCATCCTCCAGCCCACGGGTGGGGAAAGTCTCATCTCCTCCATCCTCCCTCTTTCCCTCCTGGGGAGAAAGGTAAAAGCAAAGAAGTCAATGCCAGGACTGGATCGCCCAGGGTCTAAAAGGAGGAGAGTTCTCCCCAAGGTGGAGAGTCTTGGGTGAGGTCCCAAGACCCCAGGTGAGGTCTCTGGTGTCTAGTAAGAGGTTGTGCTCCTGCAGCTACTTCGTCCTCAAGGAGGCCATAAAAAGCATCTCTCAGTGCTCCCGCTGCCTGTACCCATGAAAGCTGGGAAAGAATTGGGGTCTATTGGACACAGTATTCCTCCCAGCTGGAAAACACCCTGCAGATCTCCCCCGTGGCCCTGCCCAGCTTTGAGCCGGTCGTGCCTGTGCCACATGTCCGGGGTCCCCTTGGTCCCCGCTGTCTGCTCGGTGGCTCTGCGCCAAACATTTCCTATGGTGGTGGCTTTGATTTGGTGTCCCCAAGTCTGAAACCCGGCCACTGCCCGGGCAGCCTGTACCGTCCTCAGCATCCAACACTTGAAACCAGAACCTCTCGATGAGCATCCTCCCCAGAGAGGCCGCTCTCTGCAATTAATCCGGGCATGGTTTATGCTAACGACTCTCCCCACTTTAAATTATAAATGGCCCTTGGCATGTGTGCACACAAACACACGTGTGCGTGCAGAGATCCTTTAAGGCCATCATTAGCTGTAATTAGCGGGATCTGTCACTCATCTTTGGCAGTTAACGATGAGCCCTGAGTCAGAGGAATCCGGCGGCAGATAAAATAAACACGATTTCAAACAGTTTGGAAATAACAAGCCCTCATTAATCAGACAAGCCCCAAAGGGAAGCGCTTGGAAAAGCGTCGGCTGCTTTGCCGTTGCCGCGAGCGGGGCTGGGTGGGCTCCCTGCCGGCCCCCGCTCTCCCCAAACTCCACTCTCCAGCGGGAGCAGGAGGCAGGATGCTTTCTTTCTTGGCTAAGTCTATGGCAGGGCTGAGGTGTCAGAGACAGTCGGCTCGAGCAAGAGGCCTAAGAGGTTTGAAAACTGGTAAACCTCACCCAAAAGGGCTCCTGCAGGGCCCCTCTCTGGGTGAAAGCAGCCGAGGCTCTGAGGTGCTGGTGGGGACAATGCTGGTGCCAGGGCTCAGCTCCGGGTACAGGTGAAGCAGCTCTGGGGAAGCACATCCCATGGCCATTGCTCACCCCAAGAGATGGAAGGCTGCGCGCTAAGGGTGGGTGGAAGGCAGCGGGAGCATCCCCAGGATCCGGCCGCACAGGGCAGAGCAAGATTTGGGGAAGGGGCTGGTACGAGAGACGTTTCCTAGGGAGCAGGGGGAGCTGGGGAGGTTTCTAGCTGTCACAGCTGCAGCTAAATCACAGCAAATAGGAGGGGAATGGGACACACGAGGCTGGATTATATTACAAAGGAGCAGTCCATCATGGGGTATTTAAAATAATCCGCTTAGATGCACAGTAGCAGATTTGGAGTGCTAAGGGAATTGAAGGCGCTGTGGCTTTGCAAGGCTGGATCAGATCTAGTTAAGATGCCACTTAGGACAGTACATCCCATTCTGCCTTGCTGCCTCAGGGGACAGGCACATGGCACCCGCAGCCCCTGCAAGGCCACCCCAACCCCATCAAGGAGAAATCCAAGGTGACACTGACCGTGTTGGGATGGGTGACAATGTCCTGTGGCATCTCCCTGGAACGGGTGGCAGGTTTGGGTGCTGCCAGCCCCAGAGCATGGAGCCATGGGCTGGATTAGGCACAGGGCAGAGAATTCCCACGAGGGGCCAAGCCTTTGGAGGGGTGAAGGAAGTGTAACTGGTGCTTGGGGTCCGGAGGACACTGGTGTAACTCAATGGCACCTTCATGCCAAAGCCAGTTGCCTGGCAAAAGAGCTCAGACCAGGGGTTGCCCAGGAGGGAGCTGTACCCGCACTGCCAAGGGATGGGAACCTCCTCTAAGGGCATCCATGTGGCATTTTCAGCTCAGCCAAGGCTGAGGACCTGGCATGGGGTCCCCAGCAGGCTGGGACAGGTTGTCACAGAGGGTTGCATGGGGCTCTTGGTACCTGCTTGAGGTCGGGGGGGAGCTAGGGCTGCTCTGAGGACAGGTGGCCCCATCTGCAGGGATGCCAGCCAGGCTGCTCCACCCCTGCGTGGGCTTGCAAGCCACACAGCAAGGCTGGTGGCTGCAGAGTTGGGTGGCTCCTAATGCCACGAGCTAGGGGATCCTCTGCTGGGGTCTAGGGTCAGTGTGGGGTCTGCATGGGTAGAAGCATGGGCTGCGTGAGCATTCCTGAGCATTCTCACACAATCCCCTCTGCGATGGCCTGAAAACTAAGCCCCAGGGAAGCCAGCCCAGCCTGAGAGTGGGATTTCATCCCAGAGACTTCATCCTGGGCAAGCATTCTCCCAAAAGAGCATCCTTCCAAAAGCAGCTGGTTTCCTAGTACCTCCAGGCTGCTCTGATCCCCAGAGGTTCAGCCCTCGGTGGCCCTGTAGAGCCAGACCCAGCAGCAGCCTCTCGGCGCCAGGCAGTGTTGCCGGAGATGACCCCGGCATGGAGCTGGCCATCACTCTGCCCGTCCCTTTGCTCCCAGGGAGGGCAGGGCCCAGGAACATGCCCACAAAATCCACGGCCGCATGTCAGATGAGGCCACGGGACTGCCTGCCCCTCTCCTTGCCCTTAAGATGTGCCCTCTGTCCCCCCCTGACCCCGCTCTAGTGCCGCGCTCAACTGCGAGTGCTCGCTCCTGCAGGTTTAACCACTGTCCCCAGCTCCCCTGAGCATTAATCCAAGGGAGGATTAAGGTTAACAAGCTCCTGGAGCCACCCAGCCCTCATGCATCCCACTCCGTCCTGGTCCCAGAGAGGGCATGGTGCCCCGCTGTCCCCCTGGGACTTGCTGCTGTTCCTCTCGAGCCCCCCAGCTTCTCCTCCACCAGCATGCATCTCACTGGGGTTGTGTGGAGACATGCTTGTCTCCCTGAACTGGGGACCACGGGCTATCCCTGGGGCTTTGTGATCTTCCAAGCCTCTGTGAGCATCTTCCCACTGCTCCCTGCAAGCCCCGGGGTGGGGACTGGGGCAGTTATTAGCTTCTCCCCCAACTTCTCCCCTGGCTTCTTCTCCTGGGTGCTGTGCTCCAGGTTGCTCATTCCTAGATAGCTCTGGGTTTGTGATGGGTAGTTTAAATGCATGGAAAATACCTTAATCCCCAGTAAGCCCCTGATCCCTGCCTGCCTCGTGCTCCCCATGAGAGCCCCCCACTCCAGCCATAATCCCTAGGGAGAGATCATCTGTGCACCCTCCAGTCCTGGTGACAAAGGACCCTCTCCAGGGCACCCACGAGCTCCTGGGGCTGGCATGCAGGCTCTGGTTAGCCTTGCCCAGCGAGTCCTCTGTCACCTGCAGGGAATGGTGGGGACAGTGCCCCTAGACATGCTCCTGCCATGGCATGGGATGGCCAGGGCAGGGAGGGTTACAGGTGGAGCTGCCACCCTTTTGCACCCACTTTGCTGCCACCAGTTCCGGAATAGGGGTTTTTAGACAGAACTAGAAAACTGTTACCTATTTTTAGATAGTTATGATTTTTTTTTTTTCATTTCTGTTTTGGGTTCTTTTATGCTTCACAGTGAGCAGAGTTCCCAGCTTCCCAGTCCCCGTCCTCCCCAAACCCTGCCCCATCCCATCCGAGGGCAATCCCCAGGACATGGAAGTGGAGGAACACTGGCTTGTGGGGTGAAAGAGGGTCCAGCTCTGTGCCCAGACCCATTTCCCCAATGCCGAGAGCTTCTGCTGCCTTCACCTCCCCTGACCCGTGGCCCCGCAAGCTGTAATCCCCCTCCTGCTGCACCCGCAGGATCAGAGGCTGCCAGTGCCAAACCCATCCCAGTGAGAAGAGGGCACCGGGGAGGTGGTAATAAACCCTAATGACACCCCAGGGAGAGTAGGAGGAGGAGGGTGACAGGGTCTCCCCAGTCCCTTGGCTCCCTAAATAGGCAAAAGGAAAAATCCCTGTCCACAGAAGTGTCTCCTATATTTATAAGAAGCAAAGACAATGCTGGGATAGAAGCTGAGCTGAGCTTTTAACCAGCCAGATTACACTTAGCAGGAGCATTTACCTCTGCCTCTAATCCGCCTGCCACAAAGACTTGCTAACTCCTTCCAGGATTTAACTGGAAGGCTTGAACTCTTCCCACAGAGGAGAGAGTTAAGCCCAAGCTGGTGCTGGAAGGACCACGAGGACTGGGGTCAGCATTACCCTCCACCCCAGGCACATCACGTTTGGGATGAACGTTTTAGCCCCGGAGTCTTTTTCTCTGCGGGCAGGATGGGCAGGAGAGGGACAGGCATTGGGACCCCCTCCGTCCCTGGGAGCTCAGTGCTGGTGGCTTCAAAATCAGAGCCTGTGCAGAGTAAAAACTTTGGACGTTTCCGAGAAAAAAAAAATAAATAAATCACTGCTTCTTAAACACAGAGCAGAAGTGAGAGCTCTGAAGGAGCCACCTGGCAGGTGCAGGCCCTCTTGTTTTCAGCTGGATTTCTTGCAAGAACAGAAAACATTCACAGCCGGCGCTGGGTGGCTGGGACAGGCAGTGGGGGGAGGCTGTTGCAGGGATATGGCCGTGCTTTTGACACCCATGGCCGGTGTACCCTGGCCCCCCCACCCCAGAGCAGCCACATCCTCCATCACCTGCACTGGGTCAGGCCCATCGGTCCTCAAGAGCCCAGGGCACTGATGCCTGTTGGTGTCTACTGGCACCAGTGAGTATTCCCTCACAGGATGCTTCACCTCCATGCCAGGGAGGGGAGAGACAAAAATCATCCCTCCCAGCGCTAGGGTTTGCAGGCCGAGGCGGGAAGGAAGCCTGAAGGAAGTTTCGAGCCTCCGGTGCTGCTCAGGCCAGGGTGACACGGGTGGCCACCACGCTATCACCACCGCCCCATCTCCTCGCACAAAGGACGGAAGCCGAGCGAGCCAGGGGTTTCCCGGCTCAGCCGTGGCCATGGGTGCCCCAGGGCTGAGTTGGCTGCTGGCATGGCCTCTGCGTGCCTTTGCTGAGCTGTTGAAGTGGTTTCTGCCACAGCTGAGGCTTCCCCTGCCTTTCATCTACCGGCACAGCCAGCTGCCCCAGTGCCACCACACCAGAACCAGTGAGGGGCTGGGGGCTCCATGCCCATGCCACAGCATCCCACCCCTGCAGCAGCATCCTCCCTTCCAGCTCCTCCTCCCACCCCCAAGTGAATGTGCCCAAAGGGTCCAGCACACAGATGGGGCAGGGGGCTCCAACTGGGGGCAAATGGTTGCGTTTCGAGGCTATGAGGTGGCAAGTGAATCTGCACCATCAGGCTGCAAAGAGCAGGACCTGGCTACGGAGAGAAGCAGGTCTGTAGGAAGGGGGGGGGGGACACCCTGTGCCCAGGCATGGGACCCCCTCCCCATGCACACCCTGCTCCCCTGCCAAGCCCTGGCAGGGCTGGCACCTCTGGGTGCAGCTCTATGGGATGCAGAGGGGGGACAGGGACCTCAGGAATGGTGAGAACTGGTCCTGGCTGGGGGAAGGAGCTGGAGGAGCTCAGGAGCCCACTCGGATTCCTCACCCGCTGCCTCCCTGACAAGCAGCCCACCAGATTTCAATGCCTTCACCCCAAAAAGCAGCAGCAGCAGTCTCTGGGAAATGGTTTTCCCAGCAGCCGGGGCAGGTGGGCAGGGCTGCAGAGCCCCCCCACCCCACCCCGGTCCCTTCCTCCAGCCTGCCGGGCAGGGGGCCAGCTTGGCTGCCTTTCGGCCGGTACGTTCACCACAAGCTATAGGTGGCCCGGCTGCCGCTTACGGTAAATCTGAGTTGGTTTGGGCAGAGCATTTGAAGTCCCGCAGGCAGCAAACCCGCCGTATCCCACCGGCACAATCCTCTGCCGCAGGCGTCTCCCGTTTCCAGCTCCCTTGGCTTTTCCCAGCACCGACCCGCCGCGCGTCAGCTTCCGTCAGCGGCGAGAAGCCGCTTTCCCAGGGTTTCCCCCACCTTCCCGGAGGCAGCTGATGTCTCGAGGAGAAGAGCTGTGTCTGTTGTCACCTCTCATCCACCACCACCCCCCACCCCGGCTCTTCGCTTCGGCTCTGAGAGCACAGGAAAGCCACCGAGGAAGGATGCTCGGTGCCTGCCAGCACAGTCCCACAAACCACCACCCGGCCACCCTCCTGCTGCCTCTTTCTCCCATCGCTGCCCTCCGGCTGCGATCTCCAGAGGATTTTTCTGCTTTCTTGGGTGAATGTTAAATTTTTACCCCGGTGGTTGAACCTGAAGCACCACCCAAGCATTGCTTTAAGGGCTTAAGTGGAATTTATGGGGTGAAGGTGCCCGCTCCAGCGTCTCTCCGTGGATGGGCAACTCCAAGCATTGGGAAAAGGCAAGATTTGGCTTAACCAGAAGAGTTTCTCTGAGCCCTCAGGATCACGTTTTGGATTTTTCTCTCCCTGTCCCACAAGGATTTCCTCCCTACCCACTTGCTAAGTGAAAACCACTGAGGGTCTCATGTGATGGGTGCTTGTGAGGCTTGGGGCTGCAAGGACTGTCCCACACCTCACTCCATGCTTGCACCCCGAGTCCAGAGGAAGGTGAGGTAGATGCTGGCAGAGATCAAGCCCTGTCTGTTGAATAACCAAGAAGCAGAATGCAAGCAAGGCACTAGACCACTCAAGGCCAGATCACCTCCCAGATGCTGAGCCCTGCCACCCCTGTCCCAGCAGCCCAAGGACATTGCCCCAGAACAGCTCTTCCAGCCCCGTGGCGCCTTCTACATTTGCCCCCACCCTTCCCAGCACAGGAAAGGATGCACAGCAGACACAAGCAAGGGATTTTCCAGGGTGGGAGCTTGCTCCTGGTCTGGTTTTTCAGAAGCAGGCTGCAGGCTCGTGAATCGGAGGTATTTTTCAAGTTGGTTCCTGCAGTGAAAGTGATCAAATAATTGTTTATACACCCATCTGGCCCAGCGGCTCATGCTCACGGAGCAGAAACTTGCTGTCAAGGCTGCTGGGACGTGGTTCCCCTGTGATGCTGCAGCATGTTTTTAAGAGGAAGAAGTTGAGGTTGCAGGTGCCTTTCAAGGCAGAGCTATGCCACAGTCCGGGCACACTGCTGGCTAGTCACCGGGCTGCATTGGTGCTGCCTTTCTCTCTGTGGAGCAGCAGGAGGGTTGTACCTGGCAGCAGGTTTTTCCCTGTTCCACTTGCCCAAGAGGGTGCCCCCAGCATCTTCTCCACCCCTTGTCCTCTCCTTCCCCCTCCCACCCCTGGCTCTTCCCACCTCCCCATGCTCCCCATGCTGGAGCCGGTGTCTGGAACAACCCTGCTGCTCCAAGGGAGGATGGAGAACATGCATCCCCATGGGAAAGTCAGGCTTTCCCAGTGGCAGTGTCCTCCAGCCCCAAAAGTGATGGTGACACGACCATTTCTATTCAGACCAACCATTTTTTCAGGCATTTGTAACCCCCTCTAAATGTGTTTTTCTCTCTCCTTTGGGGTTGGAATTATTCTGGCTTTGTGCAAAAAACAACTCTGAAGTGCTCGGGGAGTGGAAACCTCCCATTATACTTTTGAAAAATAATATTAATCTTCTCTCTCTTTTTATGAAGAGCTGTCTCCCCAGTGGCTAAGGACTGGAGGTAGGCATTTGATGTGGAAATAGCCCCTCCTGAAAGAGCCCTTTTGATGTTTGATTTTCATGGGGCCAACTCCAAACCAATTGGTGGGGGGCACCGGGTGCCGTCGGGTCTGGGCCCCAAAGGGTGCTCAGGAAGGATGCAGAGAATAGGGGATGTGCTGCCAGACCCTTCTCCTGCCTGCCTGCCATTTCTCCAAGCAACAAGCAGGTGTTTCCAGGCTTTCAAAGACAACAAAACCAGAGGGATTTCCATTCATGAAAACTGGCCTTGGCCTGACTCAGCTCCAGGAGGGAATGCGTGTGCCCAGCCTGCGGTGAGTCACGGTGACAGAGGCAGCTCTCGGCCATCCGTGCCGCCTTCCCTCCGACAGCACGGTGGCCCTGAGCCCTGTGGTCCCATAAGCATGGCTGTGCTGGTCCTGCCGTTGTCTTCTGCGCCAGCCATGCCCGGATCCCTGCACTGACACAGCAGGAGCCCGTGGCTCTGGCTGGGAGACACTGACTCTTCCTAAAAGTAGGTCTTTTCCCAGGGCAAGAGAGACCTGGCATCTCCCCACCAACCGCAGAGAGCAGAGGGGAATGCAGAAAGCAGAATTTAGCCCCAGCTGCAGGAATGCAACGGGCAAAGGGAAGGAGAGGACACACTGGCTGATCCCATCACCCACCACGCTCCCCAAAACACCTGTGCTGAAACCCATGGCCGTGGGGCTGGGGCATGAGGATGAGGATGATGTGCCTGAGCTCGGTGCGTGTGGAGGTGGGGGCAGGTTAGCTGGAGCACTGCAGACCCAGGCAGCATCCCCAGGTGACAACATCCCCAGGTGACAACATCCCCAGGTGACAGCATCCCCATCCTTGCTGCTGGACACGGGGGACGGTGAAGTGGATACTCCCTTTGGGACTGAGCCACTGTCTCGGGGTGGCAGGGACCCTGGTCACCCGTTTGCCTTTTCTAGTCTGACGTTGCTCCTACCTCCTTATTTAGTGGGTTTAGTACCCACCAACTTTGCCCCCCCCCTAGTGCAGCAGCAAACTTTCCTCTCCTTCCCCTGCCTCTCCCCCTCCTACTGTTTTCTCTCCTTTAATTCCTCAAAGCACTTTTAAGAGGGCGTTCCATCTGGGAGGTATGGCCTCAAACAAAGTCGCATTGTCTACGTTCAGGGCAAAGCAAGATAAGAGCTTCCAGGCGGCGGGGGCAGTAAAGGTGGCTTCTTCAGGTGCTGGCAGCTCTCACAGAGGGCGCAGTGTTTGGGATGTGTTAACCCACGGGACGGGATTTGCATAGGTACAATACCCCCCTTCACTTTCTGGCAGGTTCTTGGCCTGGGAACTGTGGCATTAAACCTCAGACCAGCGTGTCGGGCCCCGGTAATCAGCATCACGCTATTTACTTTGTCTCTCCCTTTTCTGTTGGGAGACAATAAGCATTTTATGCTTCGTCAGCAGAAGGCAGGGCGAGAGCTCACCCTTCAGGGCATCCCGCTCCTCCTGGAAGCTGCTCCATAAAGAGCTCCCGTCCCCTGGCCTGTTCGTGGCACCGAGAAACAAAAGTTTCTCCCCTTTGCTCTCCGCCAACCTACGTGTTGTTAAAGAGGCTCGGCCACCTTTTCACCCAAAAGCTTTGTCCTCGGTAAAACGTGAAGACGTTTCAAGTTCTGCTTGATCCTCAAGGGACAGAAGAGCTTGCCGGACATCTGGAAATCCTGGATGCAAGAGCCATGGGGGCACAGCTCAGCCCTAAGGCACGTGCTTAGGAAGACCAACGCTCCCGGGAGGCAGGGGACACGTGCTGCACTGCCCCACCACGCACTGGAAGTAAAGATGATGCCTTCCAAATGCTCTGGATTTGTTGCAGGTTTAGGGGACATCTGTGCAGCACAGGCACTGATGGGCTCGGGCTTCCAGCAAAATGGCCAAAGGATTTATCTGGTGTGCTGGGAATCATAGAATCATAGCATGGTTAGAGTTGGAAGGGACCTTAAAGATCATCGAGTTCCAACCCCGCTGCCATGGGCAGGGACACCTCCACCAGAGCAGGTTGTTCAAAGCCCCATCCAGCCTGGCCTTGAATACTACCAGGGATGGGGCATCCACACCTTCTCTGGACAACCTGTTCCTTTCCTCACAGGAAAGAATTTCTTCCTAAAATCTAATCTAAATCTCCCCTCTTCCAATTTAAAACCATTACCCCTTGTCCTGTCACTACACTTCCTGACAAAGAATCCCCCCCCATCTCTCCTGTAGGCTCCCCTCAGGTACTGGAAGGCCACTATGAGGTCTCCCCAGAGCCTCCTCTTCTCCAGGCTGAACAACCCCAGCTCTCTCAGCCTGTCTTCACAGGAGAGGTGTTCCATCCCTCTGATCATCTCTGTGGCCCTCCACTGGACCCGTCCCAACACGTCCATATCCTTTCTATGTTGAGGACTCCAGAGCTGGACACAAGACTCCAGGTGGGGTCTCATGAGCGCAGAGTAGAGGGGTAGAATCTGGGCTTCATTCTGTGGTGGGTCATCTGCCGGCATGTGCCCACCAACTGCTGTGCCACTGCAGCTGGGACTTAGTGAATCTGTGAAATTTGGGGGTTTGATGGTGATAAAGTCCCATCTGGTGGTTTGCAGGGACGAGGGAGGTGTTTTCCTGCCTGTTTCTAGAGGATGCCTAGGACTCCACAGCAGAGACATGGAGTGAGCTCTCGGTGCCCTAAAGTCCCACCCGTCCTCCAGGAAATTAATATCCTTCTCTTGGGAACCCAGTGCTATTCGACCAAATTCCCACTTCGGGTTTGGAAATCTTCAGCAGGGAAAGAACTTTAACGTAAAGGGCAGGCAAAAAAATGGTCTTAAAGAAGCTGATGCCCAAGCCACCTTTGCTCAAGCCCTCCTTGCCCACCGCCTTGGCTGGACGAGGAAGGCATCACATTCACGTGCTGGTTTTTAAATAATTACCCAACGCAGCCCTGTTTGTTTTATTTCCCCGTTTAGCATTCAGAGGCTGTTCTTCTTGCGCTTATTTACTGTAAAGCAAAGAAAGCCAGGGAAAATGATCTCCAAAGCAAATAGAGCCATGTTTCCATTTGGGAAAACTTAGAGGGAAAGCGCGTGTAGCTAAGCAACAATGCATGATGGTAAATGGGTCGTTTTCCAAGGCATGAATTGCATGTGGATAACTACAAGGAAAACAACCCCGGCCAACACGCTGCCGATGTTTGAATTCTTGGCCTAAGCAATTAATAAGAAACGAGATGACTTTTCAATACCCACGAGAGCTCCCTGGGTTGTTACGGGGTGGTTTTTTTTTCCTCCTGCTCTCGTTCTCCACCCAAAACCTTGGGTGGGAGTCTCCGTTACCGCGGCTGGGCAGAGCTCGGAGTGCGGATGCGTTGCACCAAGGTTCCTTGTGATGGATCAACTCCACCGCATCCCAGGGAAAGGGGTGGGGACAAGGGAGTCCCATGGCAGAACTGGGGACTCAGCCATGAGAAACCTTCCTCCTGTTTAGGGCCAGAGTGAAGCCACCGTTTGCTCGGGCACTAGCACTGAAGCTTGATCTCAACCTTCCCCCAGCAGCTCATAGGGATGGCTTTGCTCACTTACCCTCCCGGTGAAACGAGATAATCTCCACTGCAAGAAAAAGGGGGTGTTTTCTTACCGTGGGGTAACATGTTATGGATATTCAAGGATGCTAGTCCTAGGATAACACTAGTTATGGGGCCGTAAAGTCATTTGGGAAGCCGGGAATGGGAGAGTTTGCTGGAAGATAAACAGATGAAGTCACATTTGGTTGGGGGAGTAACGTCCACATCACGTAGCTGCTGCGTCAGGGGTGACAGCTCAGCCGTGGGCGAAGGATTAGGGAACGCTTCAGCTCGGAAAACTATTGTGTTGGGGGTTTCTTTTCCTAATAATAACAACAAATCTACGGAGTTCCAGCTTTGCATTTGCAGAAGTGACCGCTCACCCAGGCTTCTCCAGATTTCCTCTTACCGGGAATGGTGCCACCTTCAAACCAGCGCTGACAAATCAGCCTGAAGGTCACCAAGGTAGGGGGGGACAGCAGCGCAGGGATGAGACCTCGCTTTTCCTTAGACGTGCCATTGACTTCCTCTTCCTGCCACTTGCATCACTGGCTGTGACCAAAACATAGACTGCCATGTCTATTAAAAAGAAAAAGGGTTATTGCAGGAAGGTACTGGGATTATTTCTTTCCTCCATGAATAAAGTTCTACAGTTCCTCCTAAAATCAGACCTGAGGAATTTACAGAGTGGTTATTGCACATTCCTTGGGAAAAAAAAAAATATATCTGAGCAAGGAGTTACAGCGCATTAAAGCAATGAATAGAGGAAGTGAAAAATATTTTAAATTCCTATACAGTGTTACATTTCCAAAATGTCCTGGTTTAGGCCATTAGCACTGGGGGGGGGGGGGAGGACATGGCACTTTCTTCTCTCTCTTTTTTCTCCCTCTAATTTCTCTGAACTTGTTACAAGTCTCCTTCCATTTTGTTCACCATTTCCAAGCGACTAAATAGAGGAGAGGCCTGGAACAATGACGGAGATGCAAAGTGCACAAAGGGGCCGGAGCGTGGTCCGATAATTCTGTAATCAGAGCTGCTCGAGGCGAAATCTTTTCTTCAAGCCCGTGTAAATGGGGATGGCTGAAACCTTTAACAATCGGTCTGTCAGGCTGCTTCTTTAATGGATTGCTCTGTTTAACTCTCTCTGTTTGTCACTGGCAAGATGACAAGAGAAATTAGTCTAGTGGAAAATATAAGGTAACTGGCAGCTCCCCAGCCCGGTTCCCCGGCCCCGCACACCCCGGGATGCCGCAGCGCCGGAGCCCGGCTCACCGGCTGCTCTGCTGCCTCCATGGAGGAAGAGGAGGAGGAGGAGGAGGAGGAGGAGAAGGAAGGGGGGGGTGCTTGCAACCTCCTGCCCTTCCGAGGGGTAGGAAGACCTCTAAAAAAATCCCTGCGGCTCCGGGACTGACGTAGTGAAAAGTATGTGGGGAGAAGGGCTCGCCCCCAAAGCTGTGGGGTCTCTGAAGCACCGTGCACAGCTGGGTTCGGGGTGGGGAGAGCACCTAAGTGTCCTCCCAAGGCCAAGTCACAAATCATCCATCAGCTGCAAACCGGCTTCATCTTCTGCTTTTACACCGCAGAGACTTCTTTTTTTGTTGTTTTTTTAAGCGCTCAGCGTTAATGTCAGTCTTCGGGGGGCGTCGGGTGTAGGGTGGGAGCACTCGCCATTAGAGAAGATGCTTCCCGTGTGAGTGTGAGTGTGCGTGAGCACGCGTGAGTGCGTGCAAGCGTGCGCTGCTCTGGGGATGCTTCGACACCTCCATTGTTCGCAGCCAGCCTCTGAAATTTGGCAGCGACGATGCCCCAAGGCTAGAGATGTACCTTTCGCTTTTCCCATGAAATTCCATTCTGGTTTGGCTGAGTTATTAAAAAAAAAAAAAAAAAAAAAGTTTGAAAATCGCCATTTCCCTTCTGCTGCCTGCATTCCTCAGGAAAACTTTGGCAGCCTGTCAAAACAATAACTGAACGTGAACTTTCTAAAGAGCTGGCCCGGTGCTGTCTGCCAAAGCAGCGATTCAGCACAGCTCAGCGCAGCGTGTCCTTTCCCTCACCCCCCCCTGTGCCCACCCCCTCGCAGCACACCCGGCCCCGGGTACCCTTCGGCGCAGACGTGTCCACCCCGGACACCCGTGGGCAGAGCACGGGGTTGGCATACGCTGCCCGGCTGCAAAAGCCACACGCACCTCCTCTCCCCGCACAGGAAAGCAGCTTTCCGCTTCCAGCCCCAACCATTAATCCTGCGATTTTTTGGGGGCAGAAACCTCAGGAGCAGCCAGGAAAGGCCAGTCCAAACCTTGCTGAGGAAGACGTTAGGTCCAGCTGCAATAAGCGACGGTGTGGACATTTCTTTAAAAGATCTTCTTCTTTCTTTTTTTCTTTCAAACGTTATTTCCTATGCTAAAAGAATGTTGTTTACAATGCAAAGCCAAGTGCTTTTAAGTTAGGAAATGCCTAATGTATGATTCCTTGCAAGCTCGACTCCGCGTGCACGCATTCTGCTGCGACCTTTACGTACGTGAGCCCCCTGTTCCGACCTCTTTCCTTGTCGCGCAGACACGGGAGGGAAGAGGGCACGAGCTCTAAATAAGACACTTCCTAACACTGAAGTGTTTCATGTGAATGTTTTTGCAGACCGCATATTATTCTTTAATACAGGTTTTTTAATGCAATGTGTAATTTTCAAACCAAAGCACCCGACTTGGGCGCACTTGCCAGAGTTTTTCCTCACCACAGAAATGCGGCCGCATCTGGGGTGGAGCGAGGCAACTGTTTTTGCAGCCTATTAGGACATAAAATGACTCTAAAGAGCAGAAGAAGCAGCACGGTCCTCGTTAAAAGCACCCACTACGTTTTACGTGAAGGTACAGGAGGATGCGGGGAGGGAAACTGCTGCTATTTCAGCCCAACAGGGTTTAATACTCTTAATCCGGTGGCAAATATTTTGTGGTCCTGGAGTATTTTCTGGGCTCAGATTGTACAGTTCAAGGGAAAGATGGTACTTGCACCATCCCCGTGCTGCCAGAAAGACAGGATGAACCTCCTGCCAGCAAGCCCCAGGTTTAGCTTGCAGCGCGCTGAGCAGCGCTGAGGCCCCAGAGGCAGCGTCTGAGCCAAAGAAGACTAACCCTCCTGCCTTCCCTCGTCTCCTCGTCACCAGGAGGTGAGAAACAGGCAGGAATAATCCGTTAACTAAATCAAACCGCCGCGACTGGTTGTTCTCGTGCTGTTACTTGCAAGATGCGGCCACCCCTGTGGGAAGCTGGCCACCAATTATGGCAAATACTCCACAAATCCCCGTGTCTGCGCAGCGCAAGGCTAGTAATTTTGTGTAGCATTTACTGCTGGCCAGGGAGTCGTCCTTTCTGACGTGAACGCTTCTCTGCCTTCTACAAGCTCCCCTCTGGCAGGCCCTGAGCTTGTGCTAACAGTCAAGCTAATATTTGGATCTCGGGAGTGGCCAAGAGTCTCCAGCCTGCCCCAAAAATCTCTCATCATTTTAGTGCCTTTGGCTGGCAGCGCTGTGGATTCAGCCCCCCCTCCCTCCTCCACCCCTCCAACTATAAAAGCCTGTTGTGGCCTACATTCAGCTGTCGGATATCACATTATCATGGCTCGGCAAAGAGGAAATCAAGCAGTTTGGCACAAATGGCTTTTCTGTGTTCAGCCTGTTCCAGCGCGGGTCCGTTCGGCTCCTCCTGAAGCACATGGAAGCGCTCAAAACTTCAATATTTAATCTTGCCTTGAAATGCAAATTGCCGGATCCAAGGAAATGAAAGCCAGCGAACGCGCGGCCGTCGATGTGGGGACATCGGGGAGGCAGCAGACGCCGTGCTCGCCTCTCGCCTTTCAGCCTCCCTCAGCGGCAGGGGGTGGCACAGGGCAGCAGGGGCTGCCCCTCTCCTGCTTGGCGTGGGGTACCAGGACCCTTTCTCGAGCGCCGTGCCCCCCTGTCATTATCCCTGTTATTTTATTTCAGTGTTTGAACGTAGCTTTTCCCAACTCGGGGTGGATCTAATTCTCAGCCAGACCTTGAGCATCCCCGAGTACTCGGCGTGCTCCCGGTTTTGTTTCTGTTCTGCGAGGACGCTGCCCTGACACTGGATGCTCAGACTCTGTGCTGGTGGAGGACAGACACACGGGCAGAGGCTCTTTTGCAGCGTGTAAGGCAGCACATGTGCCTCCTTCCCCCCTCTCCCCCCGGCACGCACATGCACACAGCCGCTCACCCCGATTGTGTGGTAGGAAAGGGAGCACCCCACGCGTGCGTGTTGGGAGCCAAATAATCCTGGATATATTATAAGCACAGTTTTGAGAAATAAAAACACATTAATATTCTGTTCTCTCAAGGCATTATCCTACTGTTTACCATTACACACAATCCTTTGCCTTAAATTGCATCTTTGATTAAAGCAGCAATGAGAGAAACCAGTGCTAATAACAAAATGTATTCTGCTTTAAATCACTAAAGTGAAAACATCAATAAGCTGTAACCATCAGTGCCGCCATGAAAATGAAGGCAACCACCATGGGAAACAGCAAGGATGAAATCCACTTTGCCAGCATAAAAGCCAAGTAATTAGGTCTTATGTGGGTGGAACTTATAATGAGGTGCAGGAAGGGGGAAAATGAATTTCAACCCGAGCCTGCGTCCTCCTCCCCCCACCGCCAGAGCTGCTAATCTAAGTTTGGGGGCCGCAGTAAGGATGGCAGCCCCATTTCTTAGCCCCAAAGGGTCTGCAAAGCAGCAGCTGAATCTCTACCTGCACCCACTGCTCAACCCTCATGGAGCTGTTCTGCAGTTCTGCCCCCTGTACCAGTGGTGGGCAGCCATGGTTTGTACCCACGGTACCAACCTAAATTTCACTGGGGGAGAGGGGTGTGCTTCCAAGGAGGGCATTGCACTTCGAGCAAGCTCAAGCCCAAGCAATTTAATTTAAAAATTAGAAAAAGGAATCGTATCTGGTTATCACGGATTAATCAGAGTTTGTGGACGCGGATATAAAATTAATTTATCGACAGCGAGTTATTTGAATCAAAGCCCTGTGCTGCTCTGCAGCTGTCCGTCCCTCAAGGCGCTCTGCCACCGGAGCACCGCTGCTCTCAATTGCTTGCCGTGGAAGTTGTGACACATCAGCAAACTTCAGATCCTCTGCGCCCAGCTCTTCCCACATACTCTTATGCTGGGTACAGGCATTCAGTTATTCAACGTTGCAGCCGCCCTCCGGTTCACAGAAGCCGGGAGGATGTTTTCAGGAGCTTTCTACCTAGCACTAGAGCAGGAGAAATTATTCATAACTTATTCTTCCGTGCTTTAAAGTGCAAATAAAGCAGACTACTTCAGTGCTGGGTTTTCTAACGTTCCCTGACGTCTCCATAGCGGATCAACGTGCTTGTCTGTCCTTGTGCTTGTGACACTCGTCGGAAGTCTCCAGAAAGGGCTTTTCCTTAATTTCTCAACAGCTGTCACTTTGCCTTTCTTTAAGGATGCTTCAGCGGACTAAGACCGAGGCTGACTGCCGAGCTGGCAGCATTTCTGCCACCCGGCGGTGCTTGTGGGCTGTGGGCTCACGGTCTGGCCATCAGGATGTGGCTGGCAGGCAGGCTGAGGTTCAGTTTCATCTGCATTTGCAGCACCAATATATCCTAAAGCTTGTGAGAGGCAGCCATCTGGTTTGATGCCTTTTCCTCTGCATTTTTCCCCTGGTTATGTCGCTAGAAAGAGCATTGGCTTTCCCCAGGGGTCACATTCTAGTTAGTGGACAATTATGATGTGTGGGTTCTTACTTGGGATACACAGCAGGCTGCTGCCAGGGTCCTGCAGAGGTAAGGCAGGTGAGGAGAGACCATGTTTCTAGCAGCAGCAGGGCAGGCAGCTGGGGGTGATGCAGTGCGGTTGGCCAGCCCAGGCCCCAGCCAGAGATGAGGACAGCGTCTCTACCCGCAAATGGCCTCCAGGGCCTGGGCCGCGGCCCTCTCCCACAGACCCCATGCCCAAAACGGGGCCCGGTCCTGGCTGGAGCGTAGCAGGTAGGCCCGGAGCTGCGGAGCACCGGCCCGGGAGGGTGTGTACCCCCCGCCGTTGGTGTGGGCAGGCGGTGTTCTCCCACCG
>JAHREE010092367.1:0-11983 GCA_033628505.1 Tringa tobata | reverse complement strand
AATGACTAATGTGTCACTTAAGATTAGCCTCCATGTGCAAATATGTTTTAAAATTCTAGGTGCGAACTACAAATTTACATTCCTCTCAGGCACCTTTCCACCCCTCTACCATTTTCACCTCCCCCCTTTCAGCTTACAGCCAAATACTGGAGTTGCTGTAGCAAAGTACTCACCTTACGTGATGCTCAGGCAAGGTATTGGGTTTCCCATTAACATTAGGATTGAAAAACCACTCATTGATTTAGCTTCATTACAGAGATAATGACTAGATATTTTTCATTCAGTGGTTTCTAATGAAAAATGGCTTTCCCATTCATTAAATTGTCAAATTCTAATGGGCCTATATTTACAGGAAACTCACATACAAAAGCCCAGTCCCTGCCTGGTGTATTTCCACATATACAGTGCAAAGATGCCAAAACCACAACTCTCTGTGAGCTTCCTGGGAGCCTGGACTAACGGCACCTTGAAGGTGAACCCTTCCAAACCCATATATACCCTGCTTCATTCTTCTGAGATGGACCCCATAACTGATGGGATGAGATTGTAACTGATCTGCTGCAATCGGGCTTGTTGTGTTCTGAGTTAAGCCATCCGAAAAACCAAAATTAGCCTTTTGCTATCATATTCAGGCTTGGAGTGGTTTGCAGAAATGTCAGGAGCCTGTCTATCATGCCGTTGCATCAGGATATGATGAGTAAGGACATATTCAAACACAAGCTCAACGTAAAAGTAGCTGAAACATTAGTAACCTGAACGGTTAGCAAATTATTTATCAAACATCACTGGCTGTGAGCACCAAATATGCCCGTGTAAACCATCCCTCTGGATGAAGGGACCACAGGGTGCGAGGCTGTCCTAATGGGGTGGCTGCTATTGGTGTCATTGATCAAAAGTATTAGATTCCACCTCCTAGCCTAAAAGAGAATGGGAGGTGGGAATCGGGTGCAATGTCTCTCCATCATTTCTCTGCAATCCTTTATTTCATTAAAAAAAAGCAAATTGCAAAGAAAACCAAAAAAACCCTGCTAAACAAAAAAAAAAAAAGGCAAACCCCCCCATAATTCCAAGCCCACTTTCCCCTGTTGTTGTCCCTTAGACAAAGAGCCGTCCACCCAACGTTGATAACAGCCTGGGACGGGGTCTGGTCTTGGAGGGAGTGCACTGAGTAATGGTTTTAATCTTTCAGGCATTTTGAAGCTGTAAACCCAGTATCAGCTACTGCACTACCTGGAGCAGAAAGCAATTTGATTTTTCAATTTCTAGCCTTTGTAGCACATTGAGTAAAGAACTCTTTCCTGGGAGAAAATCCCTGCGTGTTCACACAGGTCCCGACTTTTATGAAGATCAGCAGTATTTCTGCCCAAGCCGCTGGAGCCAGACCAAGGCAGGGCCGATGTTAACGAGAGGAAAATCCAGCAAAGCCCGAGGAAATGATCCAAATCCTCCATATTTCCAAAGGATATTAATTGACTGAGAGACCTTAAAAGCAGTGTTTTATGGAGAAAGTTATAATTCTTTTTCTTCCTGTTCTCCCTTTTTTCTGCAGGTCAGTCTGTCCCTAAAGAGAAGAAACAGACTCTCCTCGGGTCCCTTCGTGACAATGATGCCCGAAGTCTGTCCTGGATATCCCTTTGGTTTCTCCTTGGCTCTGTCATGACAGCAAATGCCCTCCCAGCCCTGAGCATGAAGTGCTCAGGGATCTATCTTATTTTTCCAGACAATTTTACAAATATTGCTATTTAAAAAAAAAAAAAAAGCAAAACATTCCAGGGAAGCGCAACTGACCGAATAAAAAACATTCATTTCTAGAGAAGCCTCTCGTTCACTTGCTCTGACCTTGTCCTTATTTCCACCCCTCTCCACATAATTCCTGGACACATGGATCATGTTTGGTACCCAGCCGCTTATGCCTATTTTGCATGCAGTCCTCTGCGCCGAATTAAATCATTTCTTACTCTGGTTTCTTTCTTCCTCACCTTTTCCAGGACTGTCTATTGCCCAGCAGCTCTTTTTCCCTCCTCAATTAACCTTATGTTATTTCTTTCCTTGGGCAAAAATATCTTATACTGCAAAACAAATGTCCCCTCTGATACTGTTTGCTCTTCTAATAATTACTTCATGAAACTTTTTTTTTTTTTTCATTTTTATGGGATGGCCAAAAAATCCAAAGAAGCAGTCTTAGAATTATTAATTAAATGTGGCATTAAAGAAAGCCTATAAAACTCTAATAATATTTTTATGTGTAGAATTTAATTCTTATTGATTTTCAAGTAGGTTCTGTCAGTAAGCAAAAGTAAGTTGCATGTTTTTTAATGAGAATTTTATTTTCTTGCCATGATGGTGGTCCAGGAATAGAAAAGATTCTACAGGAAATGTTTTGCTGACTTCTGGGGAAAAAGAAAAGGGCACAAAAAATGAAAAACAACAACAAACTTAAGAGAAAGGCAGAGTGAAAGAAAGAAATTAAATAAATAATGATGCTGCCCAGAAATATATGTGAGAGCCTAAATCGTTATTTGAAGGCACAAGTAATTAAAAATAGGAGTAAGGTAGGCCATTGGTTTTTTACCAATATGAGACCCAGAAGTAGTAACAAAAATAAGTAAATAAACAAGAAGTAACCTGTTGAGAAATTAACCAAAGTATTTTGTAATTTAGGGAATGATGCCATAGTATACTTCTATTTATATGAAATATAAATTTCATAATTTCATAAATTTTTTTTCAAAAATTTCATAAATTTTTTATTTATGAAATGCACTTTGCATTTCAGGCATCTGGCCCTTTATGTGCTGCAATATTTTTACTTCCATCAGCACTAATATATAAGCAGAAGGAGAACAGCAGGAGGGTGAGATATATTTAATGACATGGATTAAGAGAAGTACAGCAAGTGATATTAGCTGAGGATTTGGTGCTTGCACCGTTACTCCTATGTGCTAGGTATAAATATGTATACCTGAGGAAAGAGGTGATGTATATGCATTTAGGAAAAGGCCTGGGTGTTAACTTCAGAGAGACACAACAATTCACACCGGCTGTGAATCTCCTTGTAGTAATATATGACAGCAATAAACAGGGGAAATTTGTTCAGGCTTTTCCCAAGGGGAAGCGTTCAGGGGACAGCAGCATCAGACAGTGTAAATCCGCAGAGCTGTGCTGACAGCAGGGAAGCTGCCTATTAAAAACTGATATTAGTTGCTGCTTATTCAAGCTTTTAAACCAGGTTTCCAAGTCTGCGAGGGGGTGACATGTCTGGCATCTCCGAGCCGGCTGTCTTGCTTTGAAAAAAAGTAAGATTTCTTAATATGTACTGGCACGGCTGCTAATCACATTAGTGTAACTTAATACCCGCTCATTTATATACGTGGACACATATACATATATAAATATGCATATACATACACTTATTTCTATACATATACATTCATATATATATGTATATATCTCTACACCTGCCGATGGGGGTCTTAGCAGGTGGGCATGTCAAAAAGCTCCAACTTGGTTTCATCTGCCCAGAGCTTCCCGCGTGGCTTCTGGGATCTGGGCTCGTGGATTTTTTTTTTTGCAGCTGGGGGAACATTATAGCCTTCTTTGTGTCTATAGGTGAATGCTAAGGACCCCATTTCGCTTTTAATTCCTACATGCTGTCATAAAGCGCACGCCAGGAAAGTATTTGCTATGCAAGCTGATGAGTGATTAGTTATACATGGCTGTTTTTATACCTCTGAAGAGATGTTAGACAGAGTGGCTGCAACTGCATTTTGATTCGATAATTGGGTTTGAAGGACTCTTAAATCTATGAAAATGCTTTTCAGTCTTTAAAAAGGTGGTTTAAAACCCCTTTATGTTTGATTTTGACAGCTGCTGGAATCATTGCAGAAAGAGATCAGATAATCATCTGGGGAAGTTCTTAGGAAGTTTGATACAGTTGTTTACCAAGGAAATGCTGCCCACCAAGACTATCCTTTGTATTTATTCTATATTATTGATTCACTATAATAAAAATGAAATTATTTTTTTGTTATAGAATCATAGAAGATTTTGGGTTGAAATGGACCTTGAAGATCATCCAGTGCCACCCCTCTGCCATGGGCAGGGACACCTTCCACCAGACCAGGTTGCTCCAAGCCCCCACCAACCTGGCCTTGAACCCCTCCAGGGATGGGGCAGCCACAGCTTCTCTGGGCAACCTGGGCCAGGCTCTCACCACTCTCAGCATAGAAAATCTCATGAATGGGTCCAGAGCCAAAGGCCACATTGAAAAGCTTCACTTTGCCCTGGAGAGTAGCCATGTGCAATGAATGTTCCTGAGATGGATGGCCAAACTTGGTGTCTGGGGCTCTGGCTGCTCTCTGGGTAACTGCCTGGCTACGCTGAGAGAACAGGGTTAAAAAAGACTATTTATCATAGAGATGTTGGTTGGAAATGTTTTAGCGCCCATAACAGCTTGTTCTTTGCCAAAAACCCTTCATAATTGAAAAAAAAAAAAAAAAAAGCATAAATAGCATATAAATAAGCATAAATAAATAGCATCCTTAAATAGTCAGAGTTGCTTATCAGAGATGTATGTAGGTAGTTTATTCATAGAGTACTGCAAGTGAGGAGGACTCCCAGGGGTTTTGCAGCCCTGGTGCCTCACCTGAGGGCTGTGAGAAGCCAGCCTTTAGAGAGCTAGTTATTCTTCTATACTGCTTCTAGTGGAAGACATCCATTTTTGTTCTTTACCATAAGTAAAGCTGTGGATGCCAATTTCTGTGAGGAGTCACAAACACCAGGAGCCATGGGGGGCAGCAATGAAGATACATTAGTGCTCCTGTGTGATGGTGATGATACAGCCCAGTTCCAAGGGATGGGTCAGCTGGAGAGTATCTCTCCAAGTATGTTGTATGGTAGAAAAATATCAAATCTTTGAAGCTCCTGATGGAGTTCTGCATTGGCTTTGCACAGTGAAAACTCACACTGGTAGTTCCTGCAGGTTTTCAGCTGGAGCTCCAGCTCTTCCATTACACTTTCTTATTGGAAAAAAAAAAAAAGAGATTATTCTTCTTCTTCTTCCAAAAAGAACAGAAAATCTCCAGCCTGAGGGAGAATTAGAGCAGTAAGTCACAGTGCTTGGCTAAAATAATTCAATCTGATCCCATTGAGACCTGTTGCATTGCGTTGCTGGCAGCCAGGGAAGGGCAGTTACAAGAAGAGCCACCAATGTGCTGTAAGTCCTGATGGAAGCAAAGAGATGTGACGTTGCTCCAAATCTTGCAGGCACCGTGCCAGATCCTCAGCTGATTAAACCAGCAAAACTTCATCAGCACCCTTAAGAACAAGGATGCCTGTGGCACTTGAAATGAAGATGTTTGTGAAGCACCTTATGAGGGGTTCCCAGGGGCTCTAGAGGCTCCACCCTGGAGATGGAGAAAAAGATCCTGAAAGTCAACTCATCAGCCTGGGCCTTAGGGACAGACATACCCTCCCTGTCTAGGGACTTCATCTGGGGATGGAGACCAGTCACTCACCAGTGACCTCCAGGAGAGAGACATAGGTGGACCCGCTTCTGCTGGAGATGAGAGGGACAGAGAGTGATGGATGAAGTATCCTTCTAAGGTATTTTTGGCATGTTTTGTGTTGGGATTCCTACCCACAACTGCAAACTGAATAACCAAGAACAAAACAGGATTAAACTGATATCCTGTGTGCTAGTCCTTTCTCAACCAATATCTTTAGAAACTGTTTTATATGGAAAAGAAAAAACAAGTATTTTATACGATGATCAAGGAGAACATCTTTCTTCATATTCTTACCAGCAATAAATCAGCTGAGGGATGTGTTATTTTATATTAGCCGTAGTCTAGATGGATGTCTGGTCTGTCATCATCCTGAATCCTTCCACTGAAATGATCAAAAATAGCAGATTGCCTTGCACAAATTAAAACAATAATGGTGCCACGCTGGATCAGAATTTATATCAGCAAAAACATTAAGTGTTTCTTTGTTTGTTTAACTTTTCTTGCTCCTCAGAATTAAACTCAAAACTAAATAAATTAGTTTCTTGGCTGTTGGGCTGTGTTCTTTGCATTTGTCAGCAGGACAGAGAAGATTCCTCAGGCCCTGTCTATGTTCAGTATAAAGATTTTTTTTTCTTAGTAATGAAAATGAGGTAACTGAGCAGGTGAGGAGACTTCTGGTGGGAACCAAGACCCAAACCCAGGAATCAAAGCGTGTGCTGCAGGCTCTGTGCTCACTTCCCACAGACCTCCCAACGGGGAGGACGGCAGGATCTCGCCGAAGGCTGGTGGCTGCAATTCTTCTTCACACCCATCCCTTGAACTTCTCACCCTGGCTGGGTGGTCAGGGAAGAGTTTTCTCCTGCCTTGCAGCTGTCCTTGAGAAGATTGCTGGATACCAGCCGTTCCCCAAATTTTTGGCTGCTTTTTCCACAGAAAAGGGATGTATCATGTTACCTTTATCTTTTCCTCTGGCCTCAGTAAAGGTAGAAGTCAATAAAATCTATATTTGCCTAAGAATTTATTGTGCAGTAGGACACATATTTTAGGTAGAAACAAAATAAAATCATTTATACATCTCACCTTCTCTACTCAGTTCTTCCCTGGGATTCACTCCTATTCAGTCTTTATCCCCAGCCCAGACCAAAGCATTTACTTGTTTTTTAATTAAACCAGGACACTGCTCTCCAGTGGATGTACTAGCACGTACTGGATGTCCTGTGTAGTCAGCAACACAAATTGCTAGGAAACTTGTCTGGTGTTTAAATTACTATAAAGAGAGATCAGTGGCTTAAGTGTCTGTTTAGCATAACATAACAACATACCTCTTTATTTGACAGGTGAGAAAATGTTTTATATTTGAAGATTAAAATGCAGAGAGGAAAATTCAGAAGATTATTTCTGAGATTTTTTTTTTTTTTTTTTGGTCGAGGATATCACAAAGGAGCTCTGAGAAAAATGTAGTTTCCTTGAAAAACTGGATTCAATACTCTTCAGTGGGAATTTAGCATTGACTGGTAGCGTGAAGCTGCGCTGCTCGTTTCGAAGTGGTTTTTCACTGAATTTCACTGAATTTTTAGAGTTGGAAGGGACCACAGAGATCATCAAGTCCAACTCCCCTGCTGAAGCAGGATTGCCCAGAGCTAGAGCATGTTAACCAGGACGGCATCCAGGTGGGGCTTGAAAATCTCCAAAGAAGGGGACTCCACGACCTCCCTGGGCAGCCTCTTCCAGGGCTCTGGCACCCCCACTGTGAAGAAGTTTTTCCTCATTTTTGCTTCCAAACCATTTGCTACCATCAGAGAAGAAAACCTGAAAAATAGCATTGGTATTTAAGAAGGTGGGCCCCAGACAGTCTGGTTTTTTGTCCAAATGAAGACTAGACCGGGAAATTTTCTTACTAAGACATAATGTGTTGAAATAATTACACCCAGAAACAAGACACATCTTTCCTCAGGTATGACAAAGAATCATCTTGTGCTCCCCTGTTATTTCCCTAACACTTGTGCCGTTTCGTGGCTGTTTTAATGTGCTTTGCCTCTTGGCACTGAGCCATCATTCAAACGGCCGATAATGGGCACGTAGGTTTTACCCTCAGTCTTCTGCCCTCCTCGAAGAGCAGCTTCACCAGCGGGTTCCTCGAAAAGTCCTTAGACAAATGCTCCGTGGCCTCACGCTTCTGTCGCTGTGTCTGTAATCAGCCTCTTCACTCTCTGGGCTCTGCCTTGAATTCAATTACACCCAACCGGCCTCTCAAGCCTTGCGCAGATGATTTGAAAGGCTTGATGATGGTGCTAACGAGAACACACAGGGCCACATCGTGTTCAAACGGTCCTGCTATTTCATTGTAATAGATCAGTGTTTTATTCCAAAGAATACTTAAAGATACTGATTCTAATATCTTCTCTTTTTATTTTTTAGCTGCAGTTTAATGCAAGCTCCATAAGTTGTGCGGTTTTTTTTTCTGAAGTTAATCATTGTCCAAAGAATCAAGGCTGCTTTAATCATTTCATAGCTCAGCGTGAGCCAGCCATCAGCTGTTAGAAACAGCTTCACAAATACATGACTCATGCAAAGAAAGAAAACGAGCACATTCTGGCATAAGAAGACTAAAGAAAAGCTTTAGGAAATTTTTTCACAGTCAAAATATTGCACCCTGTGGAGCGTATGCTCCCTGGAGAATATTCCATTCAAAGCCACTCAGTATGTGCTGTGCCTTCAGACTCGTCAAGTGTCCTAACGTGTTTGATGAGAGGGTAATCCAATTGATCCTGGCAATCTGATAGAGATTTTCCTTTTACAAGAATTTTGCCACCACTTCAAAACATACTCAACTCCAAGGCCACGACTGATGATGAAAAAAAAAAAAAACATAAAAAAGAAAGTCAATATTCCATTGGTATTTTAATTAATTATCTAGTGCAAAATGAAATTAGGTGATAAAGATACGTATCTTGTATGGAGCCTGTGCCACAAGAACAATATTCCAATGAATCCTCAAAATGAACAATATTTCTTGGATAATGCAAAATATTCCCTCCTTTTTGGACAATTTCTCTCGAGATGAGAATTCCCCATCTCTTTGTACACATTCTTCTCTTGTTTCAAGGAACAGGTTATCTGAGAAGAGACTCCAGATTTTCCAGGCAAACTGCGGATTTCACAGGAAAAATGCATTGAGATTCCCAATTGGATTGTCTCCTCCAAGTCCGATATCTCTGAAGCCAAACAAAAGTACAGTCCATGGAAAATAATTTTAAACTGTTACAAATATTGCTGTTCATAACTGAATCCCTTTCTTTTTTTAATGACCCTCTTCTTTTTGCCTATCTGCACATCTAAACATGTTGTTTTGAAATTCGGGATATTCTTTAGCTTGCAAGCAAGATTAGATGTATTCTTCATGACACTTAAACCATTCATGGGGAATAAGGAACCTTTGCAGACAATGCAATAGTAAATATTCGCAATAGCAAATGTTCACAATAGCGAATGTTCACAGTTCTCAGGTGTGATGTACACTACATTTTCCCCATTCAAAACAGCTATCATCAACATCTGATTTTCTTTCTCTAAATTCTGAAAAAAGCAAGTGTTCATAGCAAATGTTGCACTCTTCATTCCAGCAGAAGTTTCCCCCCTCCAGTAGTCATAGATGATGCACCCGATTAAGCCGGTTCTAATATAAAAACCTAATTTGACTTCAACAGATTTTTATCTTTTCCATTTCTTTACCTTTTTTCTTTTTGCCTTTTTGTGTGTCTGCCCACATATGCGCTTGTCAACAAAGGCGATACCATGATACACAAATGGTGATAAAAAAGCAGGAAAATAAGAACGATAATAGTCAGCCATATAAACTGTACGTGCTCCTGGCTGTGAGTTAATGACTGCAGGCTATAAGGGGATCCTTAGGAGTATAATTTCTGTGACAGGATGTTTCTAATCATTTGACCATTAATAGAGCATGAGCACACAGGGGTGCAATTTTAGTGGTTTGGGTAATTGTGGAATTACCCTTTTTTGAAAGCTGATGCACTTCTGGGTGCAGGGGCTGCTCCTTTTGATCTGCTCTACATGCTTGGCTATTTTTAATATATATTTATCAGCTAATTCTTTTTAGTTGTGATGAGCAAAATTTCCAGGTTTTATCTCAGAATGAAGTTTCAGGGTTTTTTTTGAAGAGCTCATTTTATTTGTATTTTGGTCTACAAAAGTAAATAAGACACAGGTTCATCCAAAACTGCATCTTGGTATTTCTTGGCTGTCAAGCCATGGACTCATGGGTTTACCCACAACATGTAAAACTGAATAAATGGCTAAATCCTGATGAACTGATATCTAATTTGGAAGTAAGACAGCAGAGACCTTACTCCGTTATTAATGTAATGTTAGTGAAATAAAATGCTAGTTCTGGCTCTTTGTGCAGGTGCTAAATAAATATGGCTGTGAACATTGCTTCAGCGTCAGTTGGTTAGCAACTAAAAAAACAGAGGAAAAAAAGAAGAGAGTTTTCACAACTCCCCTATCTTTTAAAACTGTTTTCTAACTGCTGTAGAATAGAATTACATAAGCAAAAACTTCATAAATATAGTTTCCCTTTCAAATTTTAAAATATCACTGAAATCTCCAACCAGCTTACAAAGTTTTCTTCAAATTTTGATGGCTCCTGGTTTCAGATGATCTCTTCTTTTCTTCATCCTCTTGGTTCACAAGTTTAATCCTCTGCATAATTGTTTCATAATGATTCTTTTTTACCTCATAAGCAAATGCTGATAGGTTTAAAGGATTTCTAAAGCAGTGCAGGGTTTCTGTGTTTATCTGTTTCCTTTCTTCAGTTGCCAGCTAAAGGACAATTCTCCATTCAGTTCGGAGGTTTAAATGTGCTGCCAACGGAGTCTGGCATTGAGTTGACTAGAATAAACAGTCCATGACCTCTCACTCTTCACTCCTCATATTGCACGGTTTCTTCCCAGCCTGAGTACTTCAGAAATATTAAAGCTGGAAGACATTCTTCCTTCCCCATCCTCCAAGCACCTTCCTCTGTGAGATACATCTGCAAAATAGGAGGAAGAATGGAGAGGGAAAATCATAAATAAATACCTTTTTCTACTCAAATGCAAAACAGTTTAATCCCAGCCATTTTTGGAATAAAAAGATCACTCCAAACTACCAAATCACAGCTAAATCTCAACAAAGAGCCTGAAAAGTTTCAATTAAAACTTGAAAATTTGTCTATTGTGAGACTCAGAGCTTATAACTTGCACTGGGAGCACGTAGCTCTCGCTTTCAAGGGTGTCACCGATAGCATGTGGTGAAAACACTTACAATAAAAAATAGACATTCACAGGAGCAACTGTCTGTAAACTTATTTCAAATACACCAGTCCACTGGCAATGGGAACTTAAGTCTTTCCTAATGGCCATGGGGCAAACCAGCCCAAAGTGCCCACAATTGCCGCAGAGGCTGCCCCCAACTGGTTCCTGCAGATGTGCTAATCTGTGGCTATTTGATAGGCAGGAACCCCAAAACTCTTATGTCATCACATAAATGTTGATCCAAAGGGATTTATAGAATCACAGAATGGTTTGGGTTGGAAGGGACCTTAAAGACCATCCAGTTCCAACCCCCTGCCCTGGGCAGGGACACCTCCCACCAGACCAGCTTGCTCCAAGCCACCTCCAACCTGGCCTTGAACCCCTCCAGGGATGGGGCAGCCACAGCTTCTCTGGGCAACCTGGGCCAGGCTCTCACCACCCTCACACCAAAGAATTCCTTCCTGAGACATCATCTAAATCTCCCCTCTTTCTGTTTTTAATGACCTCAGCTCTGTGTAAGAAATAATAGGCAAATATGGTCATTTATGCATGATGATGTGCATATATGTATAAATAACTATATATATGTGTGTGTGTGTGTATTTATACAGACACAACATAGAGTTCTCTCAGTCCTATTTTGCATTCCCTCAATGCAGTCCAGTCCGATGCCGAACAGTTGTGGCAGTCTTGGTTTTCAGGAGTTTTTTTCAGGCTAAGGGCACCAAACTAACAATACTCCAGCACATACTCGGAAACATTATGGGTTTCCAAGGAGTTTTAATTTCTTTTTTTTCCTGACACAGATATAGATAAGAATTCCGCCTCTCCCGTGCCAACTGTATTTGTTTTTCAGTAAGTCTGAATGTGGTTTTTTTCCCTCTCTTCTTGTGATGGTTGAATAAGAAAGAAGATTAATGCAAAAAAGAAAATGAGATTGCTGCTGTTTCACATTTTGTGCCTTATTTATATTAATAATTGAATACATCTAAGATTACTTTTATTGAGGAAACAATAAATGTTTAATAAGTGAATGAGCAGTCCATCATAAAAATAAGTGCTAGTTATAAGGCTTTTTCAGGGGGAGAAATGTTTTTGCTTTAAATCATCACAGGGACACTTTATTACCATTGCTGCGTCATTAACACCGCACATTATTCC
>JAHREE010092333.1:0-10667 GCA_033628505.1 Tringa tobata | reverse complement strand
CCCTGGAGCAGCGCGACCCCCGCACCGGCCGCCCCCTCGGGTGCGGGCGGATCCGACCCCGGCGCTGCGGAGCCCCGGAGGGAGCATCGGCCCCGCCGCCCCTCGCCCCATCCCGCTGGGGAGCGGCGCTGGGGGCGCTGGGAATAAATAACGTGGGGTTTTTTTTCTTGCCGAGGCGGTAGGGGGGCTGCAAACAACACCGAGCTCTTGCCCCCTCTTTGCTGTACCCGGGGGCGGGAGAATTGTCCTCCCCTGGCACGAACGTCACCCGTCCCCGGCAGAAAAGGAAAGGGAGAGTACGGACGGCAGCGGGGTTTTCCTCGTGAAGGTGAAATAAGCGCCACTGTAAATTAAACCACTAATAAGCCGTTTGCATACTTACTTAGCCTGCTCTCGCCAGTCTATTTAGGCTGTCAAATTTTCTTTGTGGCGACTTTTCACATCGAATATCTTAATCTACACCATTTTTCATTAAAATGGGGCCGTAATTGTTATCAAGGGCTCCTCTGTATCACTGAGATCTGCGCTCCACAGACTTGGGGAAGAGCATGAGCATTTCCTTTACATACAAAGCATTTCATTACACTATACCGCTGTTTGTACCCTTGTGCCTGTTTTCTTTTCAAACCATGAAGACTACATAATGTAAACAGAAAATTTTGACACAATCCAGTCAGACTCGTATAGCATCATTAGTTAGACTAGCAAAACATACAAGCCGAGATCTACAAAGTTAAATATAAACAAACTGGGATGTAGAGATTGTGGCTCTTTCAAGTTGGAAGTGTTTATGTGATCCCAAGTAAATGCTTACTCCACACAACCAGTTGTTTCACCCAACTCAGGAATGCGGCACTCTTCCCACAGCCCGCTCCGGTGATTTCTCTATTACAGCTCAAAATCAGATGGAGATGGTGAGAAGACAAAGTCATCCATAAAGCATCTCATAGGTGAACTATTCGTCACCCCTATAACATGGACCAGACAGCTATCCCACAATCCAGTCTCCAAGAGTCTGGGACTTCATTAATATTTTATATATATTATGTTATATTATTAAACAGCTTTGTTGCTGTTTACATCAACAGTTTTGCACAAATGTGAAGGAGATGAATGCCGTGCTGGAGCGTTTATAAGCCTGAATTCAAGAAGCAGAAGAAACAGCTTGTGAAAAGGAAAAGGCATCTGAAATCAGCCAGATCTGTACAAATCACAATGCCAGGCTTTGACTTCTTTTTGCGCTGGGATGACCTGTTTTTTCCAGGAGGTATCTGAGCGGATGGAATGCATCAGTACCACGTTTAGAGGTGGAGCTGGAAACAGCCAGTGTGGCTGTGGGAGAAGCAGGTGAATGACTTCACAGCGTCGGTGAAATACTGTCTGGAAGGGATGGCTGGAGGTCCCTCATCCACACTGCTCTCAAAGCAGGACTACTGCCAACTCCATTTGGGGACAGCTGGGGCTTTGTCTCCTCGTGTGTGGGCACGCTCCAGGAGCTGAGGTTTAGTGAGCTCTCTAGATGTCCTGTCCCAGTCTGCGCTGGCCTGCCCATGAGACCTCCCAGTGACTGCTCACCCTGGTCAGTATGCCAGCTGGAGAAAGGGAGGTGGTACATGAAGCAGGTAAATGAAAGAGGAGAAGTGGAACAGTCAGCAGCCTTCAGCAGCAGAAGGTGCACACCGAGGTGCAGCAGAAGGAGCAAAGGTCAGAGGAAGCAATCCGGGAACTCCTCGCTGCCGGCCCCACCTGACGTGTGATGTTACAGCCGTGATTCATCGCTCTCCACATATTTTTCTGGGGCTAATTGCTGCCTTTACCTGGCTCCCTGGCCCTGTGTGAGAGCTGCCCAGCTCCACGACCGGGGTGGCTGAGGGTGCAGCCCCGGCGCCTCTGACGTCTCCAGGCCTGCTGGGCAGCTGCGTTTGAACTGCACAGGCTGGGTCTCAGGGTCAGGCTGGGTTTAAGATGTTGTAAATGATTAACACTGCGGGCACAGGGAAGTCAAAACTTCCACACAGTGGGAGGAGAAAGGCATTAAACCTTTCTTACCTGCGAAAGCGTCTGCTCTGTCACCCCCATCCTCTGAAGGAGAACGGCCTGGCAAAATGGCACTGGCTAGTGTGGTCCAGCAGGCAGCACAGGCTGGCACTGCCCCCTCGTCCTGCACCGATGGGAGGAAAGAGCATCAATGTCACAGCCTGCCCTTCTCCTGCCGGTGAGTCAGGCAGGACCTCAACCTTGGCCTGGGGTCCAGGTCCATCTGCCAGGTTTGGCTGCTCTGGTTCCTAGCCCAGCACACCAGTAGAAGCTGCGTGGACCACGTCTTACATGAATACGCTGGGCCACGAGCGACTGTGGATGAAAGCTCGGGTCCAGTTCCACTTGGCAGGTGTGCAGCTCTGACCAGGCAGGCAGCAGCCGTGTCCCCTGCCTTTGTCCATCCGAGACTTTCAGAGAGCTCTTCAGCACCCTCCCCAAACCAACTTAGAAGCCCTCCTACATAGAACCTCCTCTGAGAAGGCTGTAAAAAATATTGCAACATATGCAGAACTAAGTGCTCGAAAATGAAAAGCAAAGCCTCTAAAATTGTAAGGAGACTAAAAAATTGTGAGATCAAAAAGGGGCATCCTTTATAAACATTCTTCTTCAAGTTTTTACATTCTTCCCTATATCTATGAATCAGCTCAAGAAGGAAGTATGAAATCTGAGATTCTCACATAAAGCCAGAACTCCAAACGTTATGTTACTTGTCATAAAATCTGTAAATGCTTGTGGGAAATTATATGTGAAAAGAGTCTATGCCTTCTAAGAAGTAACTGATTATATACAGTGAGGAGTAAAGAACTTCTCTTAAACGAAAAACGATTGCAGATTTTATTATTAAAGTTCACTTGCCTTTTGATGTTTAAGGACAATTCCATAACCGAAAAAGCTGGTTACCTTTAATTAAGTCCCTTGGCTCAGACTTGTTACTGAGGGCAACACTGTAAACACTTGGCAGAGACTCTGAACTATAATAACAGGTTTATTAAAAAAAGATTTTGGTCACATATGAGAAGGCAGGGAGTCTAATAGGAAGTTCATGGGGAACTTACCACTGTTCTACATCACCTTCATCTTTTTTCTTTTTACTGTATGCAGAATAAAGATGTTAAAAAGCTTTCGTTTACCATCCTTTGCATATCTTACCTATGAGTGATTTAATGAGTTGAATTCTCAGTTTGAGATGAAAATTTATATTTTAAGATTGTCTGACAGTAGCAACAAACCTCTCGAATCCTACAGCTATTTTTTGTGCCTGTCCAGATAGAGGGTGCCTTGTGGCTCTTGCTAAAATGGCAAGGGAAGGTGTCTGACACAAAGGAAGCTATTTATGGAATTAAGGAAGATATTTATGCCATTGTAGCTAAATCGCTTTGGCTTTATAAACAGAGTTCCCCATGTGAACAATCATTCCAGGAATGGATTCTTTTCTGGCTTTGTTTAAACCAGTTCCAGACCAACGGTAACTAGAAAAAGATGTTGTCTATCTATCTTGCAGTAAGTACATTCATTTGTGTATTCACCCCAAACCTCACGGAAGTGTAAATTCTTATGGAGACATGCCTTAGCCACCCCTGGTGGCCACCCCTGGTGGCTGCTCTGGTCAAAGAGCTACAAAAATGGCTCCACACTAATTCCAGCTAGACCTCCCTCTGCCCGCACTCCCAGAACATCCTTGTTGCACGCCGCAGGCCTGCCAGGTGCTCCCCTGCCCACGACAAACAGCATTGCTGGAAAGGGGGTGAGCACTTGGGTCCTGCCCCTACGCTGCTGGCATAGCCGTCGGGTCTTTGCACACTCTTCTGGCTCCTTAAAAAGGGGCTACAGAGAAGGTGAGGATCTCACCCAATTTTTAATCGGTTTAGTTTTTCTCAAGTCTTCCTGGAAGAGGACGGAAAGCGGAGGCTTTCTTACCCTACAGCTGAATGGGGAAAAGGGAGGAAAGTTCAAGTCTGTAACACAGGAAAGTAATCCAAATTCTTGTTTAACTCTCATATTTTACAGATACAGTACAACCTGACCTGAACGGTGACTCCATTTCTGGCCAATAATCATGCCACTGTAGCTCTCATCAACACTTCATTTTCCCTGTTTAGCCCATATCTGAAATACCCAGGAGTGCCAACCATGAGAAAAGAGACATTAGCTGTGCCGGATGAATAGCTACGTGAAGATTTTGTTTCTATTACCCTGTCCGACAGCAGCCACCTCTTAGTCTGGCTCCTCTGCCCACACACATGTAAACCATGGGAGGGGTACCATGTAAAATAGTCTTTCAAAGCAAAACAGAGGAAAAGTCAGGAGAAAAAAGGCAGTCTAATTGAAGCAACTAAACAGGAGACACTCAGGAAAAGGTGCAAAAGGAAAGAGAGATATTGTAATAAGAAGATTAAGCAACTGGCGGTCGTGCAAAAAAATCAGTAAAGGTATAAACTGTAAGAGCTTTATGACTTTAAAGACAAGGGAGGGTGCACTAAAATATGCGTTCTGCTTCTCCAACCAAAGTTCAGTAACAAGCAGTGAATTAATTGAGAATATAATCAACAAAATGCATACCAGCTCAGGAACAGGAGTGCTGTGACCCACTAAACCTGTCCTCATCTTGGGGCCTTTCAGATGCTAAGAGAGAAAGAGGTGTGGTCACTGTTGGCCCTGCCTCAACATACCCCTGAGCATGTGTACAAACTCTGGATGTTGACTGGCTTCCCTTCTTCAACTGTGTTGTGTCACCTCCTTCATTGATCCCCAGAAATCCACTACTTAGGCCACACTGGTGAACCACGACAACTCTTGCCGTGTAATGGCAATAAGTAGACTATGGGACTTGCTAGAAGGTCTCTATGAGATGAAGATAAGTTTCACCATTCAGTCTCCAAAAAATACCAGGAGTTCTGGTGGCTTCTACCTTGGATGGGTTCAGCTGAATTTGTTTTATTTGCTTGTTACCAAGGTGGAGTTCGTACCAACAGCAGCAAAACACTTTCCAGTGAGCTGTGGTATTTCAAGACCTGGTCTTTTTGGGTGACGGTGTCACATCAGGGAAAGCTTCCATGTGCAAGAGCTGTGCAGGTGAGGTCCTGCTGATTTTTCACCAGGGCAGCTGGTGTGTTGGGAGCAGGATTGTGTGGGCCACTCCCAGTCCTTCCTTTGCTCTTTTTTTGTTTTCATAGGTGAGTGTGGTTTATTTTAAGGTGTGATTTATTGAGCACATGCGTGCTTTATTTGACAGAGGAAGTGGGAAAGGCCCTTCCCTGGCCTGCAGGCTGGTTTTCTTACATTTAGTTTGGTTTTCTGCAGTCCTTTCATACAGTCTGAAAGTTGGAAGAAAAGGAGGGTAGTTATGTAAAACTCATTTGAATATTATGTACTCGTGGAGCTGATTTGTTTCTGTTGCCATGGGCCTTTAATTCAAAATCTCCCCATTTACTAGGGGAAAACCCTTCCTTGATTCTGAGAAGACTTGACACAGTAAAAACTCAGTCTAGTTTTTGGAAACTTGTTCATGATTTTTCCCTTTTTTCCCCTTCCAATTTTTCCTCCGTTTCTGATGGATGCAGAATGCAGCTGGTCTCATCCATGTGACAGTACTGTGTAATTCTGCCCCTTTGAGCCCAGTTGTTCTCAGTCACGTGTGACCAACTGAATTCAGGACCTTCAGGTTCCCTTCTGTACACTCCAGCACACTATGAAGATTTGGTGTCCCAGTAGCTACTGAACAAAGTTTGCAATGTGTAGCAGCAAGGGAACAATGTTTCCAGGTATAGATGTTGTCTAGCACCCTAAAGGCCAGGAAAAAGACCCATCAAGTAAGGCTTTCACCTTGAGAGCATCTGAGTGTCTCTTCCACAACCTGCTCTTGTGAGTTTCATTGTTTTGTCCTATCTGGTCCCAGTGTGAAGGTAGAGATGCCAGCCTGGTGCAAGAGGCAGCTTATCCAACGACCCAAGAAGCAGAGGAGCCTATGCCATGTAGGGGCTTCCTTCATGTTAGGAAGGAGGGACAACACGGCAGTGATTTGGTGTGGTGGGTATTTCTGTAGATGGCAATGGCTACTGGTGAGATCCTGTAGAGCTAAGTAAGCTGGTGAAGCTATGCAGGAAGAAGCAATCCAGCCACATCTGAATGTTGCTCCGGGCAGGCCAACTCTGCTGCACAATATTCAGCTGCAGGTGACCCCAGATGGACAGGTTACCTTCTTCTGCCTGAATTACCTTGATTAGAGAAACTTGGGGTGCTTTCACTGTATACACAGCAGGTACAAGTCAAGGCCTCTGCAGTAATATTCACTGGCAAAGACTATTTCTGGACAAAATGACAAATATTTGACACACTGTAAATTATAAATCAGCCATCTCCGACACCAACCAGAAGTGAATGCTTCAAGTAGAAAATGGAGATTGGATGGTCTGGATTTTACCCTGCGAATACTAGGACTAGAAGCAGGGCAGCAGTTATTACACTGTTTAAGCACCGCAGTTGCAGATGCTGTAAAAATAATGACAACATTGCTGGCTTTTATACACAGCTTTCCATCTGCACATCTCAAATCTCTTATATATTGCAATTTTCTGTAATTTCCTGGCTTAACCTGCCTGAAACAAAATCTACAAGCCTTGAAATAATATTTTGTGTTATGGAAAACAACCTGCATATCTTTGCAATAAAATGTTTGTGGAAGAATGAATTATGTGTGATCTATTCTCTGTACTTCATCATAATAACAACATGAATTAGTTTCTTAGAAGCAAGCAAGCAAGAAGGCTTCTTTTGATCTGCCTGACCTCTCTCACAGCACTGGAGATGTCAAATATTCTCCAAATGCCACATTCAGCTAAACCGCCTGTCAATGCAGCTCCTTTCAGGAGTACTTCAACCTTTCTCCTATTTGTTTGTTTCTATTTGAAGAAGTGTTTTTAATTTTACATCCAATGTCAAGTCAGCTTGACTGGGAAAAAGATTTGAGAAGAGATTCCTTCCCTGACCGTCCCAAAAAACATTAACCTTGCAAGTAACAGAAATCTAGGTGTCAAATGCAGGGGCAGTTACCCAGGAGCAGCTGATAAATAATTAGTTGATCATTTTTTGAGGTAAAAAGTGGATGACTTTGAAACCGGGTAAAGAAAAACTTCAAAATCATCAGCCTCCTTCTGCTAAGAAATCACTGCTGGGTTTTTTTTCCTCCCTATTTTCAGAGGCTTCTGGCAGAACTGTTACATTAAATATTCAGTGAAATACAAGTAAGGTTTGAAAATGTCTGCACTGAAAGATCTTGGAATCATTAGTGCATCTCATACTGAAAAAAGCCTTCTCCTGGCAAGTTTTGTATCAAAGTATGACCTTGAGGAGTGCTACCAATGTCAGACATGGTTTAGAAGTCATGGTCGGTGGTACTTCACCTGACCACAGTTAACTGCAAGCATCAGGGTTTATCAACCCCAAGCAATATGTCATTGAAGACTGATCACTTTAAAAGTCATGTTAGAGAATACAGTGGAGCCTTTGCTTAAGCAAACTTTTATGTCCCTGCTTTGCTGGGATCAGCAAGGCCCTTGGTGTTGGGTTTGAGAGCAGCACCCCAGTAAGGATGTGGTTATGCTGGGAGGTGGCTGCATGCTTCCTATCACTGTGCATTTGGTAAAGGGGGATGAGAATGGATGCGAGTCAAGCTCTGGCTTTCAAACACATCCTTTAAACCGAAAAATCTGGAGAGAAAAAACCCCAGTGCTATTTACAGGGTATGGCACACCAAAAAGAACTTCCTGCACTCAGTTTGTAGGTATTTGTGTGTGCACGAGCAGAGAAATGCAGGCTGGTATGATAAATTGCCAGTGGTTAAGCATGGTGATTTCATTAAAGTTGCCTCTCCCCGTGTCCAGCCTCCCCCTGCATCACCCAGTCATGCCTGGCTTGCAGAGATGAGTGTTGAGGGGCTAGGAGATGGATGGATTTGTATGTATTTATGCAGTTTTCCCTGGTTTAATAACTTCTTTGCAAAAGTGAACAGCAGTTAAGGAGGAAGACAAGAGTATGAGGCATCATCACTTGGCAAATATTCTTTAGCCAGCTTTGATGGAAATGATTGTACTTTGCTTCTGAGAAAGGCTCAGGGATACATCCAGTTATGTTACAATTCCCTTGTCTTCAATTGGCAGATGATACCATAGTACAAAATTCAACTGGTGCAATTTGAAAAGAAAGTTTGGGGATGGAAAACACTCTCTAATTTTCCCCTTGGAAGAATTTTTAGTGAAAAAAAAAAAAAGCAGTGTGTGATGGGTTTGAACGGAAGTCCCAATAGCAGTAACTGTTTCCAAGACTGTAGAACTGCCAGTGTAAAAATCTGCCAAATCTCCTAGATTTGGTAAGATCAAGAAAGGCTGCCCAATTCCCAGAGCTTGAATATTCAATGATTTTTATATATATATATATATATATATATTTGTTTTATACAAGTCAATGGTTTGTCCCATTTAATTAAAACAAACTTCTATGGGAGCTCTTTGAGATTCCAGGATGCGGTGAATGTGTCACCACCTGCAATTGTGCTGGAAAGTTCTGTCTTTTGTATTCAGTGATTTTTACCTGCTTTTATACATCTTGTTGCATTTCATTGCACGATTTGATTTTAAAAATATGTATCTGTCCAGGAGCTCTTTCTTACGAAGATTGCTGAAATACCTTTGAAGTCTTTCTTGAAGAGGCAAAAGTGTTTAGGGCTCTTCACACATATGGTTAATTTTCTTCTTAAGAAGAAAACACCAGGCACCAAGAGGTTTTCAAATACACTGGGGACAAGAAAGACAAAAACCAATGACCAGAAGCTGAAGCCAAGACGAATCCAAATGAGGAGATTTTAATAGTGAGTCAGTCATCCAGAGAAATGAAGATTTGCCAACTCTTACTGTCTTCAGAAAGAGAGCATGCCTTTCTAAAAGATGTGCCATACTCAAACACAGTACAGTTTATTCAAAAGTGGGTTAATTGTGCAAAGTGTAATGGCAATATAAAAGCCAGATCAGAGGATCTGTCTAATGGTTCTTTGCCTTTAGTTTCGTGAGGTTTATCTTAAAAGGGTATTGTTTTCCTTTTCATTTTTCCAGCTCTTACACAGACTAGGTCAAAGAGTTTTAATTCCATTCCTTACAGGTTTCTACCTTGGAAAATGAAGCCATTGAGTAAAGCAAAAGCAGTAACAGCAACTGGAAAGTGATAACAGTTTGCAGTTAGTGCTCAGCCAGTGGGAACTAATTCACTCATTCACAAAGCTACAAAGCTGCCGTCAGACGGCATTTTTTTTGTCACTATCAAACAGATTGCGATTAGATCCATTGACAAAGGTGAATGGTTTGATAGTCATAATTTAATCTTCTGCTATTGATTCAGCGAGACAGTCACTCAAACACACAGTCCATTTTTTGCAGGGTTATCCTGCATTTATAGACAAAACCATTGCCACAACATTTGAAAGCACGTGTTGCTAGATATTTGTTATAGCACCGTTCATACCTGGGTATGTATGTAGTCTGTATGTCCCCTCTGCCACCAGTGTGTATAAAATTATCTAAGTATGTACATATATACACTCATATATATGTAACTAATGAATATAGGAGCAAACAGAAGAGTATTGTTGGTGGAACATGAACATATGAACACATCTGAGTTTGTTCAGGGGCATCTCTACCAGTCATACACATCTGTGCACAAGAAGCCACCTTTTCTTTACTTAGGTATATTCTGAGAGTTAAAACACAAGCAGTACACGCCTACAGGAAGTTACCATCATCATTCACTGAATTCAGAGCATCTGAATTTGGAAAATGTGGACATTAGTTTGTCCTTGCCTCTGGTTTAGGGCACACAGGATCATGTACAAGGTACTGAACTTCTCTGAAATAATATTTTCTTATTTACAAGACTGGATGCTCCATTGGAACTCCATTGGTATTCCATGTGCTTATCCCCTCTGCCCTCACCAGGAATGGTTCAAAAGGTCCTAATCCAAGGCCATCCATGCAGGTAAATGGTGTAACCTCCCCAGATTATGGGAGTGGTTGCAAACCCAATACCAGGAATCATCACTGGTTTCTCTTCCTGCTTTTGCAAATGATACTTGCTTAAAAATCCATTTTTCCAACAGGAAGATAGTTTTTGGGGGGTAGAGTATGTTGTTGGCTTCAGTAGTAGTGGAAAAAAACTAAGAAAACATGCTATAGTTGTATCCTAAAGGTGAAAGGGACAAAATGGTTGGAGGGGAGGGAGAAAAAGAAAGAAAAAAGTAAGTAGTGCTTACTGTTTTGAAAAATCTCATGATTTCTTAGTGGGTTTCAATGATCTTTGAGCAGCTAAAAGTGCAGGTATGCTCTGCCTTTCTGCATGGCCAAAGAGACGATATATCAGTTTTAAATCAATTCTCAGCTGATAGGGAAAGGATTACAATCTGTTTAATAGCACCTTTACCGCAGACAAGTAGATATCATTTCTGAAGGAAAAATACTGGGTAGGCAGCTGATTTCCTGAAGGGGAAGGAGACAGGTCTGCAGCCATCACCTGTATTCAGGAGCACCATGCTGTGTGTATGGATTGCAGCCCACAGCAGTGGGGTGCACCCCACCACAGCCAGT
>JAHREE010092252.1:0-13340 GCA_033628505.1 Tringa tobata | reverse complement strand
GTGTACATCTATCTCTCCCAGTCTATCTGACCTGCTGAGCCTACTGAGCATGGCACATGCTTTTCATCAGGAAATGGCAGGCTGAAATAACAGAACTCTGCAGCTGTGGGGTAACCCCATATTCATTTTTAACCAGAACTTTAATAATTTAGAATTTAAATTGATAGGAGTTTTTAATGCTCCTGCCTTCTCCCCCGCACCACCTTCACAAGGTAGCCTTAGGGACAAATTTTCTACAGTTCAGTTCCTCAGGAGATTCCATTTTCCATTTATTGCCAGAACATTTTTTGTTTGTATTCCCACTTTTTAAACCACAAAACTTGTTGTGCAGAATGGCTGCAGTTACTGAGAAAACCTGATGACTGTTTAATTCATAAGCCACATGTAAATATGCATACCTACTTTACGATAAATATGATTCATTTCCTCCAGACTAAACCTTTGGATGTGTGAGAGCCTATTTCATTACCAAAGGGGTGTCTCATCTCAGATGAATATGAAAACCCTCATGACTGCAACTAAAACTGAGCTTCAGTTACTCTCATTTGCAAATTTCTGCTTTCAAAGACAGATGTGACCAGGATACGAGGATATCTTCATCAGTGGAGTTACGGCTTTCATATTCCCACATTCCACTATGACTTTGAACAAAGGATGTAGGAGGATTATGAAATAATAAATTTGAACATGTTCTTCGGATTGACTCAAAATCTCTTACCTTCTCGTATTTAGCAAAGCCACCCATAACAGCTGGATCAACAATTCCATTCAGAAGCATAGAAAGTGGATTGATAGGAAGGTTCTCATCACTCTGGTATTGGTTAATCATCATCAAAATTTTTTCATTTGTTGTGGACATAGTCTCAATAGCATTCTCTAAAGGACTAATTGTAGTCTATAAAGAAACAAGACACTTCTAAGGTTTATAAAGAGACAAAAAGGTCTTTTTGGTTTTATAAAACTTCATGTATATGAACAACATTCTTACAATTCAGCAAACCAACACAGACTTGTTCAATGCTCTTAGGACTTGGTCCTGAAACTATAAATCAGATGTAAGAAATATTGATCCCAGAAGCAGAAAAATAAAACATGAGTAATAACAGCTTTGTATGTATGAAAATAAGTAAATAACAATAGCCTTGTCTGATAAATTTGCCAACTATTTTGTACATGAGGATTCCTATAGATACATGTTTTAGAGGGTCTTAGCATGTTAATACATACCTGTGACATGGCGACAACCTCAAACCAGCGTAAGATTCCAGGAAGTTTGTATGCTGTAACAAATGATGTTCTCTCAATCCACATAGACTATTAAAAAAAGATAGGAGGGAGAAAATGATACGTCAGTATTTAAAATTTAATCTTTTCTGCCTTCTGAAATGTCACAGTAAAAAGAATGTAGATGGAAAACATATGCATGCTTTTGCATAAAAAGACACTGCAAAATGAGTCTAGCACAGCAATTTGCACAAATCATTTCTCTGATTTCAGATTAGGTCATCTGCAGGCAATAAGCCTGTACAAAGCAGAGGAAAAAGAAAATTACCCTTAAATCTTTTAGTATCTATTCCTATTTTTGCCATTACAGATTGAATGACTGTGACTCAATGACCTGCTCTCACCTCTACCCAGATTATACTTCCTCCCTCCACTTCTGAAATGTATTTCTGCAATCAAAAGCAGTAATAGCCCTATAATAACTTGCCAGAATTCTTTTTTTTTTCCCCCTTTCTTTTTCCTCTTCTGAACAAGATAGCTGTTGGTATTTCAAAATGCCACTAGTTCATTTACCTTCCTGCTCCTTATTTTACCAATACCAGCTCATCAAAAATCAGTACTGAGAAACATAGTAACAAATGCAATGCAGACATACTCCAACTATCCCAATTTCCACCTCTCTGAAGTATGCATATTATCTGTTGTTATCAGCAATGAAAACACTAACGATTTTATTTTTGTACAACCATCTCACAGTATATTCATAAATGATTTCAAAACTCTCCAGTTTGCAAAAGAAGCCAGCATGTATCATGAGTCTGATAATTGAGCGCAAAGCTGGGATGTCAGGGTAGAGGCTGCATCTGAAGCATTTAATTTACCAGCAGGTGAGAAGCTTCTTACATGAAACTGTTGACACTACCGATCAGCACGCACATTGCTGAAATTGGACATTTTTGAAATAAATGCCTTTTCCCATCAGTATCCCAAGAGCACAGCTTTAGCCGTAAAGATTGGATGGTTCAGTTTTCATGACAAACTATAAAATATCAGCTATCAGTAAAATTAAAATATAGAAACTTGCCACATTTTTATGACACTGAAAAATAATTTATGGTGTTGCAGATTTCCTAGAGTATTTGAACAGCGAATACTATTTCTCAGCATTACCCCATTACGCATGGGAATAAAAATGACACAAGCAGTACTCGAGTCTGTCAAGATTTCCTGGGCCTGATGAAAGCAGACAGCACACACCTCTCGTTGCCAAGCTGGCAGCTGACAAAAGTGTTGTAAACTCCAACAGGCAAACCATTTGATGTTTATTTACATGTCATCTTGTTTCATCTGTACCAGAAAATGTTACTGCTTAAGACAAAAGTGTTGAACATAATTACACATGTTTACCTGCAGTTGAAAGGGTTGTATCACTAAGTACATAGGAGGAGTGCTGAAATATAGGTGTCTTGTGTTTATTTTTTTGAACTTTGAAAGTTTGGGTGTCCGTAATGAATAATCAGAGACTAAGGCTCTAGATCCAAATTCGGTCACAGCTACCAGAACCGCAGCCATCACCCTGTCATTCATTTACTTACAGCAAATTCATTTTCCGGGTCAACAGTTCCTTTTCTGACTGGTCTTGAATAGTGGAACCGGTGCACATTGTTGGACTTATAAAAACTGAAAGATTTAGAAAAGACTACTGTAAAATACAGAATTCAGAAATTTATGGATCTTATTATCACAGTGAAATATTTCGAGTCAGTTGAGTTTTTAATTAAAAGCAAATTTACTGCTCAGAAGAAAAGCACTTCACTGAAAACTCAGGAGACAACTACTTCATCTATAAATCAGTGTCAACACACAGTATTTTACAAGTATTAAAGCTTCAGCTTGTGACTGGGTGTAATTTCTAGGTATGAAAATTCCAAAACCTTCCAGTTCAAAAATATTTTCTACACCTTCTTCTGTAGGTTTTAACATTACTTTCCTGTATTCTTGCTGTGGCATGTACACTGCTTGTCTGCTTTATAATGGCACACAAAAGGAGTAGATTTTGTTAAAAATAAATGATGAACAGAGAGGATACGTTCACCTGGACTGAAATACCTGTGTTTTTTCATCCCCAGCACATGCCAAATCAGTTTAATCACAGCTCAAAAATCTGCTCACAATGCAGAACAATGTTTTTTCAATAAACTAAACATTAGAAGCAATTAATAACAATTTATTGCGATAGATAAGAAAATGCATATAAACAGTTGTAGAGGGGGACATCAATGTTTCTAGTTTTTGTTTTAAAGATGAATTAAGCGATGTGAAGTGAAAGCTACTTTTGCAGAGCAAAAAAATATCTCAGAAATACCTTACAGTACAACGAAGCCATGTTTTGGAAACCTAGAGAAACAAATCCATGGAAAGACCCCAAGCAGTTGAGCTAAGCAAACTTCTGGTGTGTCAGTTCAGAGGAACCTAGGATTTCTGATCCAAACTACTGAGATTATCTTCACTGATCAAGAAAAGGGAAAACACTGCCATACTGAGCCAGATTACTTTATATAGTTCCATCTGAAAGGACAGATATTTTGAGCTTTTGATAGAATAAATGCATTGCCATCAACTAACATAACTAAAAATTAAATGCCCAATAAAGTAACACTCATAAAAATAAATCTCTAAGACCAGATGAAATTAGCAGTTCGGATGAATTCTGCAGCTGAGACAAACAATTAAAACATCTCCCATATGACAAGAGATTGTACTTTATGTGGTGCATTACACTAAATAAAACTGTTAAAAGTTCAAAATGAGGCTGGCACTACACTGAAATCTAGTCAAACAGGACTAGATTTATAAGCTGCCTTTCAGTTAATGATTTTAAAATTAATTCAAGTTGAAATTGGGATGGTTCTTTTTTTATTTATTTATTTTTAATCTTGTATTACAAGACCTGTGTTTGTATCTGCTTTATTTATTTTGGAGTATGTGGGGGGCAATCCTTCTTTTTCCACTCTGAATCAATTGCAATTTCAGTAAAGATTCTAACCACAAGGCTGCAGACAAAGGCAGCATCTGGTTTGGATCCAGCTGTGGAGCAGTTAGAAATGAACTCAGCTGACAAAAAGCAGCTTTCTCTCTTCAGTCTGTTTTTGGAAAGTCATAAGTGTTGTTAATGGGTTAAGTCTGAGGGTTTGTTTAAGTGAGAAGGCATTGCAAAGCCTCTCTTGTATTAAAAATACAGGTGCCTCAGTTTACCTGGAGCAATTTTAGCTTAAGATGCCTGTTTAAACCAGTTTCAGTTCAGGAGATCCAGCCGTACCTTGTGCTTTCACAAGACACTGAGAAGAACAGGGAGAAAACCTAACAAACAACTACGTCGACATTTTTCATTTAGATATTAGTGACAAGGAACAGCTTTTATTGACCATTTTTGCAACATGTAAGTCACAAGAGGGTTAGAGTTGGAAGGAACCTTTAAAGATCATACAGTACCACTCCCTGCCATGGCAGGGACACGTCCCACCAGACCAGGTTGCTCAAAGCCCCATCCAACCCAGCCTTGAACCCCTCCAGGGATGGGGCAGCCACAGCTTCTCTGGGCAACCTGTTCCATTCTCTCAACACCCTCATAGTAAAGAATTTCTTCTCCTTATATCCAGCCTTAATCTACCCTCTTTCTGTTTAAAACCATTGCCCCCCATCCTACTTCTACAGGCTGTGGGAAAAAGTCTGTCTCCATCTTTCTTATAATCCCCCTTTATATATTGATGGATTCAATATATAAATGGGGGGAGGAGAACAGGGGACCTGTTCTACACTGGGTTAGGAGTTTGGAAATGTTAGCCAGTTTGTTATCAAAATACTCTGGACAATTCATTTCCTTTATTCCTTTACAAATACTTGACCACAGTACCGATGGAAACCATTTTGCCACCAAGTGTTTTGCACTCAGCAAGGTAAGTCACAAGAAGATTCTGTTGTACCAGAGCCTTCAACTCAACCATTCTCATCCTGCCTATCACCTCTAAGAGCCCTTTCTCCAGCACTTGTCTAAGAAGCTGTGTTGAAAACTAAGTGTTTTGGAGGCAAAGCATGGATTTCACTTCCCGCCCTGTTACCATGTGCCATTCCCTTAAGTCCTAGATGGGCAGATGTTCTTTCATGAAATTCCTAGGGAATACCTAAGGCAGTAAACTAAGACAATAAGAGCTCTGAGATTCATTGGCAAATGGCTGAGTCCACAAAATAAGACTGTCAGTTTAGGAATATGGCTTCATTTTCATTATCTATTACAGCGATTCACTTACTTTATAATTTGATCAGGTACTGCCTTATTTTTGAATCTCAGTTGCTCCTCCAGGACTGGTTGCACTGTAAAACACTGGATATCTGAAATCGTGAAAGTTAAGGGCATGTTATTAATGATCAGTATGAAATACTGTAGGCTGCGGGGGAAATAAAAAAGACATTTCCTGATGAAAAATATGCAGGGTTCAGGGTTTCATTTGTGGAGCTTTCTTGGCCAAAAAAGGAAAAATCTGCCAGTAGTAACCAGTGAATATATATTAATATTAATTTTGAACTGCGTATTTTTATTATTTACAAAGCTTGAATATCTGGAGCTGAATTTATCACACTGAATCATTCATTAAATTTTAAAGCTCAGCCAACGCACAAAAATAACATCAGCAACATGTGATGTTAGCAGTTTCACCATTTAGCTTTAGGCATGCATAATGTCATGATGTTTAGCATTTCATCTTTGAAATCTGTAACTGAGCAGCCCTTTTACCCAAGATTTCCTTTTTCTATGGAAGTGTTATTTTTTAAGTTGAATACTGTATTTGTAAGTAAATATATCATATTCTTACATATTTCAGTATATTGGAAACTCATGCTCTCTGATTAGATTCTGTAGCTTTTTCTTGAGTGCCTACATGGTGCATATCTGCTTTTAGTTGCAAGTAGACTTGAGTAAATACTAGTTTAAGAAAGGACTGAAGAAAGGACCGTATCATCTCAAAAGAAATAAAATTAGTTAAGACACAAGACGGACTTAATGAGAGCTTTGCTCTCAAACTTAATGTACGATTTTAGACAGGTCTGCAGTACTCTCCACTTCAGTCCCAACAGTGAGGAAAAGCAGTATTCCTTTTCTCCTCTGGCAGGTTCCATCAGAATAGACTCAAGAGAGCACGTGAAGTGTTACAATATTACCTTGAAAATTAATAAAGGAAAATCAACACGTGAAAAATCCAAGTCTGATATAATGAGGTGACCTCAGATCTGGTCAGCCAGTGATCATTGAAACCAGAACGTGAAGAAAAAGATAATGCCTGCAAGCAACTGTTAGAGTACTTCATCAGAAGAATCATTTAGTGCATTCTAAAAGTTGGTTAATGATGTTTGAGTTAATTTTCCTAGGAAAATTTCCAAGAGTGACATAAGGCATATTTATGTTGCCAAGAAATACAGGTGATACCCAAGTGCAGTCAGTGCCAGTCAGAATGATGTTCAAAGAAGAAATGAATTTAATATCAAGCTACAACAGCCAGGAAGGTGAGGTAATAGAAAATATGTGCTGCTTTAAACTTGACCAAGTGTTCATTAGTGGTTTTGCAATTTGAAGAAAATAAAGGTAAACCATGGATGAACTTGAATGAATTTTCTTCACCAAAAGTGTTGTCAAGCATCAGAACAGGTTGCCCACAGAAGCAGTTGAGGCACCGGCCCTGGAGGTAAATAGAAGACCTCTAGACATGGCACTTGGGGACATGGTTTAGTGGTGGACTCAATCTTAAGGGTCTTTTCCAACCTAAAGGATTCTCTGATGCTATGATGGCTGAAAGAGACAGACACCTTAGAGCTGTGAGAAAAACAGGAGCAAACATCTTAGGAACAAACCATAAAAGATACACAGGACATATAAGTAAATCTGCAAACTGAGCTGCTGCATTAATAAACTTCCATCCTTTTTAGGAAATGATTGTTCCACACGGATAAACTATTGCTGAAAACAAGGTTTCCCCAACCCGTATTTGTTCTGTAATGTCCCCCGTGTTGAAGGATACATTGACCAGGAGAGTTTTTGACGTCCTCTCCAGGTGCCGAGGTGGTGTTCATCTTCTCTGCACTGGGAAACTGACTCATCAGCTGTGCCTGGAAATCCTCTCTCCTCTCATATTCCTTCCCACGATAGATGAACACTTTGTTCTGCAAGGAACATATAGCTCATTTCTTGGGCTGTATGATGCTGAGACAGAAGTTATAGATGCATGTTTACAAGTACAAAGACACAATGGGGTCTCCAAGTTGTGGAATAAGTGTTACTGTTTGCTGAATGTTAATTAACTCTAAAGCAAGACACCATTTTGACCAGGTGCTGGAATGCAGCTCTCACACTCCAGAGACCCTACTGTATGCTGTTAGGCAGAATGAAGATAAACTAGTGTCAGAACTGAGGATGCTCCTGTAGAGCACAATGAAATCAGAATGGGAGGTAAAACTACTGAAATTCCTTTTCTTCTTGTCTGTCAAGTAAGAGCAGACTCAGTATATAGATGTCTGTTTAAAGAAAACAGTTCAAACTTACCATAATTGTCCTAAGATATCAAGTAGCTGTTACCATTCAGGGAAAAACTGAGAGTAACACGAGACAGTTGGTGTGAAGTTGGCATTGCCACCTCAATGCATGTTAGAGATCAGAAAAACAATCTGAACTTCAGTCATTGCAAGGAAAACAAAAGAAGGAACCTGAGTCTCACACTGAATAAGTTCATAATGTATCCACATTTCAATACTATGGATGCTTTTTGTCCTGCCATCTCGTGAACAGCAAGGGAACCAGGATGTTAAAACACATGGAATGGTTGCTGTCACAGCAGCGTTTCAACAAACCAAGACTATAAGGAACAGTACGTCAGGAATGGTCTGAGGAAAGGGATTGAAGAACAACTGCTCGGTCTCTCTCTAAGAACTAGTGTAGAGACATTATCACAGTAAATAAAAAGGCAACAGTAAATCTCCAGCACACACAGCTGTGTACTGGGAGGCCACGGTATGTTCTGGAGGGCACCAGTTCGGAAAATAACCGGACAAATTCACCACAGAACAACCCATGAAGGGCTAGAAAACAAAACTGTCACCTTCAACCCAGGAAGCTGTTTATCAGGTAAGTAGGGAATATATAACAGGTCAATATTACTACACACCTGCTTTCTACTATACTCTTCCCTACCCTACTTATCTAGTATTTCCACTGTTAAAGACACAATATTTGGCTGCAGAGCGCATTGGCCTGAAAAAATATGCTGTTTCTACATTTGTAGTGTGTTTCAATGGCAGCTGAGAGGCAATATAAATTTGATACTCTCATCGGTTCATGACAAGGTCCAATAAGAATATCAAGTTCATGTGAAACAGAATTTTGGATTTAAGTTGAGCGTGAGTTATTAATGACATTCTATTCATTATCCATACCCTGTGTGGGACTCGTTTGTGAGATATGTACTGTAAGAGCTGCCCATACCAAATTCATCACATTGCTGCATTTGGCTCTCACATCACCTTCACTACCTGACAGATCTTCTAGCCTCCACAATCAAACTAAGAGAAAGAATGAAAATATTTCATGCATATTCTTACAAGTAACAATTCAGGTTTCGACTACAGTCCTGCATCCAAACAAAACAAATATCTCCAGAGACTCACTCGCATTAGTACAGTACGCTCATACTTTTAGAGGTGTATGAAAATAGTTAAAGATTAAAAATTTAAATAGGTTTACCCTTAGAAATGTGGGGAATCCTTGGCCATAATACCCAACAGCAAAATAGTCTGGTTTAGGTCTCAGAATTTTCATGATGTTTTCATAGAACTTTGCTTGTTGAATCTGAAAACAAAACCAAGTGTTATTATTTCTGTTTGAGGTGTTGGGTTTTTTTCCCATTTTTTAACATCTACAGTAGTACTACACTATGTGCTACAGCTCCCCGTGCACAGGTAAGAGCGATCAATTATCAGTTGATAAGCTACAGCAATACTCAGCATGCACATGACACTGCTGTGGTACATTAAATATTGTTTACATTATAAATATGTATGGCTTCAGTTATTTGACCTCAGAATCAAGCTTACCCTTAAACGACACTGAGCATTTTACGGAAGCCATTGTTCATTTAGGTTTACAATTTTTCTTTCCTGTGTTATGAGACATGAAATGCTACAACTTAATGGAATTGGCAAAAATATTGTCTTTATCTCTTAGTTTATGACAAAAGCAGAACTGAATGGGAGGAGAAGAAGCTTGCTTTATACACAGCACTGTTGAAGAACATTATGTTTTTGATTCCTGTGGTTTCTTTGTGGGAGATTGAGGGATATCTATTGAATGAGCCCTAAACATCTGTTAAAGATTATGCAAGTGTGGAATCTCCCCCCCACGTATTTGAAGGTGGAAAAAAACTAGGTATGTAGGAGAGGGTGTTCTTTTTAGATTAATTCAATTTTAATGAAAACAAGTAACTGAACTTTTAATCTTCCTTTAAAATCATCCTTCTAGCTTTTGGACCTAATTCTAATTCCTTGTGATTATTACTTCCCCAGTCCCCAGTTAGGACAGAATTCTTCAAGCTTGTCAAGATTCAAGCTCCTAAAATTTAAAGAAATTTAAAGACAAATTGCAGGGAAAAAAGTGCATCCAGGTGCTTTTTCTACCCTAAAGCAGTACAAAGGCATCAAAACCCAGTTATATTTCTTTTCTACACAGCCTTTAAATTGCACTGAGAACATGTTTATTTTATCTATAGCAGTTTCAAACATAAGGAGATGTCCATGCAACTTCTCTACTTTACCACTGGATTGTTAGGATAAAGCATAGAAACTCACTGACAATTGAATTAAAAATCAATTGTAAACAACAAGCTCCTAAGCAGCTCTATCATTTGTAGCTCAGAAGTACTAATTTCTGTGACTGAAATAATTTGAAGACTTGTATATAATCTTACCAGGTTTTGACTTAGAAGTTCATAGTCAAAAACTTCCTTTTCATACTGCTCTGCAAGTTCTTTGCATAAAGATATAGCTTCTTCCCACATCTGCAACGCAAGCACATATTCAAAAAGTAAATCCAGTACCAACAAACAAGTTTTAAACGTGTCACTGTTTAACTACACTTTTATTGATTATGCTATCTTTAAATTGCAGTCATTTATTAACTGCATATTTAGAATGGAAGAGTCTAGGCAATCATAAACTTTAGGAAAGCAGATTAATTTAAGAAATAGAAGTGCTTTATGGTTTGTTATAGGCAGGAATAAGTAAACCCACTTTATTCTTACAGTAAGATAATAAAACCCCACCTAACCGTTCAGATACATCAGAAGAGACAATCACTAAGGTGCATCACATCCAGAATATACCCCAAGCACAGGAGCAGGGTATGAAGGGACTGACACCTGCCCCTCTAAAATAAACACACTTCATTTTACAAGAAACCCCAAAGCACACATAAACATAAATAGCTCTCCTAGTCAGCTAAAAAATTATGAGACTTAAATTGCCACTTGCCAGAAGGAGCAGCTTGTTTCTTTCCACACAACTTAATAGCTACCTCTGAAAATTACTGTCAGGAATTACAGAGCTGCATTGGAAAGACTAGGACAGTTTTTCTCCTCTGTTATAGGCACTTAATGTATGCGGCACAACAGGGGTCTGAAAGCAGACAGAAACTCCCTCTCCTGAGGGTATTTCTCAAATTCTGTCAGTCATCTCATCTATTCAGAATAAAGGAGACAAGAGGGGTTTTCTCTGCTGATGTAAGGTCACTGGTGGTGACAGGCACTGTCAGCATTTTCCCATGGTGCACGTATTCCCGGGTTAGGAGTTCTGAGCCTGGCAGCTCCAAACCCCTGCTCTGTCTGAGAACCCAACGCTGGGTAGAGTGGATTATTCTGATACCACGGGTGGGGACTGCTTCATCGTAGTTCTTTCAGATGCCAACAAAAAACCTCAGAAATTCTAAATAGCACTGCATGTTCCTGCACAGTGCTGAAACACCAAAATCCTTCTATCTTCTGCATTATAGGAGGGGCTCTCGTGGGGAAGTTGCGGTTTTATTTTGCAGGAAGCAGTAATGAATTGCCTTCCCCCTTCATACTTTGGGCTCCAGCTGAACAAAACATAATGACTTAGAGGCCTTATTGGGTCATAAGATTCATTATCCAGCACTGCAGAATTTTTTTCTGCTTTCTAGTCCTTTGCTTTATTTCCAAAAATCTCAGCTCTGCTGCCATTGTATTGACAGGCAATTTTATTCACAGGTTTTTTTTTTTTTTAAAAGCTGAACTAAACCCAGGTACTGAACATCAAACAACTACATTTTAACTTTGGGACGCAATTCTCAGACTTCTCTGAAATAAGTATGTCCACTTTGAACTGACTGTTTTTTGGCAGATAATGAGTAAATGGTTTAGAAATGCAATCTGCATAGTCAGTATTCTTTTCCTAGCAAAGGAAAGTACAAGCAACATTTTTTATTATTTTATTACTATCTGGCAGAGACGCTTGTGACTGGTATAAGCAGCGGCCCTCTTCCTTTGCGAATGTGGTTATTGAAAGAATACATTCATAGAGAACAGATATACTCTGTGAATAAGCCTTCAGGACACAATTTTTACTTGACCCACATTTCCAAGAGGATTTCCTCCACAAACGCTTTATGCAGAGCATATTCATTAAATACTACTATACAGAGAAACACAGCAAAAAGCTTTGGCGGGGGGGGAAACCTACAGTCCTACCTTTCCTTTGTCAAAGTATTCTATGATCTTCTCATACAGATTCTCTTTCAAGTGTCGATAGGTCTGTGAACACTGGAACTCTGTTGACATGACTTGGGGTGCACACTGTTCATCTGACCACTGAGAATAAAAACACATTAAAAAAACCACGTGATTTTGGAGTTCAACATTTCACACGCACATGCCCCCTCCTCCTCTCCCAAGGTCTGGTTCCCTCGGCTCTTCTAAGACTTTTTTTCTCAGTCTTTTTAACCCTTCAACAAAGACACTGGGAAAGGCACTAGAAATGTTTTCATTACCTCTTCAAACAAGTGCTGTATTTCATGTGATAACCAGGACTAGACATAACATTTTAAAAACCTGTGTTCCTTCCTGTCCACCACCCAAAATCTTTGGATAAAAATGTCTATGAGGCAATGAGTTCATTTTATTTTAGTGATGTCATCTGGACTGATTTGGTTTTGACTTTCTTTATTAAAATATTTGCATATAATATTATCTTTGTCTATATCAACACATACAATATATCAATATACCTCGGTTTTCTGTGATCAGAAGAGTCAAAATGAAGTTTAAGCAAAATAGCAGTGTGAAAAGCCACTAATAGAGTTCTGCACTAACAGAATTTCCATAAGAAATCTCAAATTTTTGCTGAAGAATATTTAAATTTTGAATTTTCCCTTGGAATGGAAATGCATCTTACTGACCATTTCTATTGATAATGTCAGTTACAATGAGAATAAACATCAGCAGCAAAAAGTAATTACCAGCAACAAAAGTAAACAAGCATAATTTGTCCAAGTGATCCATATTATTTAAAATGAAAACTGAGGTGTCCCCCTGTGATAGCTGGGAAAAATTGCGTTTAATTTTCATCACTGTTATGTTTGGGATGGTAAGAAATTAGCAAAATGAAAACCACATGGAAGTCAAATGGCTTCAGAATTTACAAACAGTGTTCTCACTACAATGTAAAACTATTTTTGCTACAATATTTAGCTTGCCAACATGTGGCTTTTAATCACCTATAGAAAATACAAGTTCAACAATTAATGTTGATTGTATTACCTACTGCAGTATCTTTAACTTGAATACCCCATGGAAAATATGCAGTAAATCAGAGATTAGGAAAATCGTTTTGAAATTCATAAATTTGAGAATTGAAAAAGCGTCTTTATATTTGAGTTTGAGTATAGAAAATCTAACCTTCAAGAGCCACGTATGGAGTAGGAGGGTATATGCTGCTTCCGTGTAATTCTCACAATCTAAATGAAGATCTCGCAATTTATACAAATATCTGTTAGAGGAGAGAACAAG
>JAHREE010092200.1:0-12382 GCA_033628505.1 Tringa tobata | reverse complement strand
TTTTAGTGTTTGGAGGCTTTTTTGCCCTGTTGAGGGCTGAAACCATGGTGCCAGGGAGGGATGTGCCCTCACATTTGTGCGATACCCTGCTAACCCACATGCATCTACTCTGGAAAGCCCTGGTTGTGATTTATGTCCTGGTTTTGATGAAAGCAAATAAAGATCAGTGTTAAATTTTATGGGCACTATTTCAGGGACCCAGGTTCCTGAAAGGTCCAGAGGATGCTTTAATTATTTTTGTATTTAAGCCACCAGGTCACCAGGTGATATTATCCTGTCCAGCCTAAATAGTCTACAAATGCTGCAGGTGCCCTTGCTGCAAGCGTCTGATGAAACACCGAGGGCAACACTATCTTGACAGGTGCGGTCTTAAAAGAGAGTAGGATCCAGTCTGCAGTGCCTTGAAGGAGCCTGCATGTACACTAAGACTCACTGTTGTGAATCTCACGCTGAGTCTTAAACTGTGCACCACTACATGTCGCCACAGCACAGTTGCTTTAGAATTCATATTGAGAGAAAATTGAGGACTAAACACAATAGTAGAGGGTTTAACATCTTCCACAAAGTGATGGGATATTTCCTGTTGTATTAACAAGATTCGAGGCCATGAGAGAACAATTTAAAACATTTGTTTCAGGCTCTTATCACTTCTCCAAATCCTAGGTGCCTTCGGGTATCTCATCTCAAGGATACAATTAGTTTCAGAGCCCTATCAGTCATTATCGCTATTATGAGACACCATGTGCTTCATATTCTCGCTAAAATTAAAGAGAAGATGTAAGGCAGATAATATAATGCAGTTCAATATCACAAAGAGATGAAATGGTATATATGGGTACACAGGGAGAGTTTTAGCTAAATTTGTTTTTTTGTTCATAGTACCCTGTAGGCCAATCAATGAAATTGCATCTTTTACTGGGCCAGCCCAGTGCCCAGTAATTCTCTCCTCCTTTCTGTTATCTTTACCTCATTTCCAAATGATTTCTCAAGTGTTCTCATCAAATTAGCCTAATAGTACATTCTTTTCTTAAATCTTTTTACAAAGCACGTTTATGAAACCACTGAATAATGCAGGCACAATATATACATCTAGAGAGCAATTTTTAAGCTCTTCAAATTCAAAGTAAAGAAGAAGAATGCAAATAAAGCTGTGGATAGTCTTGCCTTTTATCTGTGTGTGTCTCAAATATCTTAATTTTATTTCCTACTTATTTTCACAATAGCTCATAGAGCAGAGCTTTTGGGTTTACTTTTTTTCCATCCTAAATTTAGTCAACCACATCTTGTTAAGAAAAGGATCATCAGCAGATGATATTTAACTAGATCAATGAGGATTTCTGGTTTTTCCTGTTCTCCATGCAGGATTGATAGACTTAATTGAGATTACTTTTTATATGTTAAAATTAAGAAAGAAATAGGAACAGAGAGCTATGAAATATTTAGCAGAAAAAGCAACAGAAGAGGTGATAAACTTGTGCAAGAGATTGTGAGTGGAGCAGAAGAATAGAATAAAACAAATTTTTTAAAGATAGAAAAAATATAGCAACCACCATAGAAATCTAATGAAAAGAAATTAACAAAGGTATCAGCAAACAGTATGTAATCTATCTAGGGAAATAGAAGCACTTTAAAATTGTCTCCAATGGAGACATTTGGAAGCAGAATGCAGATAGTCAGGCTGTTTATTTGGAAATCTAATAAACCTTGTGTTCAGGTCACATGCCTTCTTCAGCACTATCATATTCTCATGAGTTGTTGCCAGTTCACTGTCACACAGCCCATTACATGTAAAATTTTTCTTACATCTGATTTTCTGTGATCACCTGAAAAATCTCTTCTTAATAAAAAAGTTGTTGGCAAAGCATAGCTTGAATACCACATTGAGACATTGAAATGCCTCAAAAGCAGTGTGAAAGTTTCCAAATTGAATCTTATGGCTTTTACTGCAATCTTGTAGACTTTTTTCAAAATTATTTTAGAACATGTGGCTTTGGCCATGCTCTCTGTGCAAAATCACGGAATCAAAGAACCACAGAATGATATGGGGTTGGAAGGGACCTCTGGAGATCATCTAGTCCAGCCTCCTACAAGAGCAGATTGGCTCAGAGCAGGTTGCACAGAAATGTGTCCAGGCGAGTTTTGAACATCTGCAGAGAAGGAGACTCCACCACCTCCCTGGGCAGCCTATTCCAGTGCTCTGCCACCCTCAAAGTAAAGAAGTTCCTCCTCATGTTTAGGTGGAACTTCTTATATTCAAGTTTGTGCCCATTTCTTCTTGTCCTGTCACTGGGCACCACTGAAAAAAGACTGGCCCCATCCGCGTGACACCCACCCTTTAAGTATTTATAAGCATTGATCAGATTCCCCCCTCAGCCTTCTCTTCTCTAGACTAAAAATACTCAAGTCGTAAAATACTCTCATCGTAAGAGAGATGCTCCAGGCCCCTAATCATCTTTGTAGCCGTCTGCTGTACCCTCTCCAGCAGCTGCCTGTCCTTCTTGAACAGGGGAGCCCAGAACTGGACCCAGTACTCCAGATGGGGCCTCACCAGGGCAGAGTAGAGGGAGGATGACCTCCCCTGACCTGCTGGTCACACCTTTTCTGATGCACCCTAGGATGCTATTGGCCTTCTTGGCCACAAGGGCACATTGTTGGCTCATGGTCATCCTATTGTCCACCAGGACTTCTAGGTCTTTCTCCTCAGAGGTGCTCTCCAGCAGGTCAGGCCCCAACCTGTACTGGTGCATGGGGTTATTTCTCCCCAGGTACAGCACCCTACACTTGCCTTTGTTGAAGTTCGTCAGGTTCCTCTCTGTCCAGCTCTGCATCCTGTCCAGGTCTCTCTGTATGGCAGCACAGCCTTCTGGTGTGTCAGCCACCCCTCCCGGTTTTATATCAGCAGCAAACTTGCTGAGGGTACGTTCCATCCCTTCATCCAGGTCATTGATGAATATATTGAAGAGGACTGGACCCAGTACTGACTCCTGGGGAACACCACTTGATACGGACCTCCAACTAAATTCTGTGCCCCAAATCACTACTTTAACAGTACAATATAAATATACATATATAAAAAGTTCTGTGACCTGAAGTTCTCTGCAGAGAGCCTCAGCTGTATTACAACAGCTTTCTGAATGGAGGAACTTCTAGTCCACGCACACCTCAGTCCTACAGAGAGCCTTGTACAACCCAGAGCTGCAAGAGGTACACGCCATACAGCCCACAGTGCACATGCAGTACTTGGAGTGTCCTGATCTTAATTTCCTTCATGACAAAACAGGAAAGAGTTTAAAGCAATAGAATAGTGTTGGTTGTTTTACTCTGGCTTACTATCTAAGATTAAGAGAAGATAGATGTAATGTTCTCTGATAAAGAAAACAGATATTTTTCTTTTACCCCTGAAAGTTGCCTTGCTCCCTTGAAGTTTCTCACATAACTTCACCTGGAACTTTTTCTGTTTTCCAGAACTGTTGAATCATCTTTTCTCTGTGATGCTTTATGAACTTGTATCCCGTACACTGGAAAAGTATTTACATACACATTTCCACATGTACCTAAAAAAAAATGATAATAACTGTGGTTAAAGCTGTCACATCAGCTACAGAAAATATGTACTTATAAAATGAAAGGGTTTTATTTTATAAAGCAGATACATGAAAGTGATTACCTTTTGCATATCAGCCGAGCCTTCAGTGTAAGGAAAATATGTTCTACTATCACTGGTAGAGACAAGCTGCCAGGAAGAGCTCAAGCCACCAGACAGACACAAGGATGCCTCAGGCCATTACAGCAGCAAAATGCTTCATGCTGGTGAGAATATGTTTTCCTCTGGACAGGGTTAAGACTTACCCTCTTAAAAATATTGTACTCATCAATTAAAGCAGTCTCAGATCAGAAATAAAGCACCAAGGTGCTCTGCAAGCTGGGGACACATTTCCACCTCATCATTTTCTGTCAGAAGCAAACCCTCCTCAAGGACAGTGCTGACCCCAGCTTCCCTAATTTCAATCCAGCTGCAAATAATGATGTTGAAAGCCTTATTTCTGAAAACAGCCTGATGTAAACAAACTTTTCCCTTCTTTATCTAAAAGTTACTGCTTTTTAGGAAACCTCCAAAAGAAAAACATAGTTCAAACTTTTGAAGAATAACCAGTCAAACTATAAGATGAATATAATTTCATCTGAACCAGCATCAAGTAGACATAAAATTAAGCTGGTTTGATTCTGGTGCATTTTACCCATAACATGCGCTAATTTATTCTTGGTGACAGTAAACAATGAGGGGAAAATGGAGTTGTTAAACATTAGTAAAAGTCAGTGAGGTAGAGATCAGAGTATACTTATTTTGTATCTTCTCCAACATACTTGTGGGCAGGAACATTTTGTGCTTTTTACACCCTCTCAGCCCTAGCAACACTATTGTTCCAATAGCTAGGAAACCCCAGTTTGAGGTTAAGTTTTGGCATGTCTGAGCTGGCCACAGTGTTTAGCAAGATACCCCTAGTGTATTTTCATATGCTCCATTTATTTCGAGAAAGTCAAAGGACGAGTTTAAACAAAGGGCATAGCCAAGGGTAGCACATATTCTTCACTGTGGGTAAGATATCATCTGTATCAAAGGACACAATCCTCATCATGACTACTTCACATGGGAAACACCAACACAAATCTCTCGAAAGTACTGTTTAACCCTATTAACTGAGCCTGATGACAGAGGGTCGACACATCACAAGCCGGCAAAATCTGTGCTCACCACTCCAACTTCTTACAAAACCATTTGTGCAAGGGGGATTCCAGGTTTTCATTATCTCAGGCTACTGACTTCTATTTTTGGAGTTGTTGCACTTTGTAAAAGAAGATGTAAGGTCATATACCAGTCAATTGCGGGATAAAAGATGGAATATAATATTCTTGTTCCTTTCTTTTTCTTCTATCACCCCTGCACTAGCATGTATGCTGAGACAAATTGAAAAGACAAATTTAGTACCCCCTATAGTCACTTAAAGCCATTTTTCAATCTTGTCTCCAAACAATTAATTATATTTTTCCTAGCAACTGTATCTGTGAATTAACACTTTTAGTAACTAACAACATTAAAAATACTTATTTGTTTTTTATTGTGAATGTAATCAATAGTTCTAATCAGTTGCCTCTGTACACGTGTGTATCTTTTACTATATATATATGTATGGCTTTCTGAAATGCGTTTTAGATTAGTGAGTATTTTTGTGCCTCTTTGAATACATACATAATGCAAAAGAATGCACTGGTAGATGCTGATAAGCCAAAGGAAGATGTGAATTCCTGAAAAACTGGAACGAGCACTTCTAGTAAATTGTGTGCGTCACTGCACATAAGTGACTCAGATAGGTGTTCATAGCAAAGTAGCTCCTTTGCATGACAGGCAGTGAGACAGATAGTTTTATCTTAGCTAGCTCACTGTTGAAGAGAATTAACATCAGTTCTTATATGGTTAAAGTACTACTTTAATATGCTCAAACTTCTGACATGCAATAATTCTAGGAGTTAACAACAGTTTTAGCAGCCACAGAGAACTAGAATGGCCATCAAAAGTCCAACTTCCCGCTAAAATAAACCTAACATCATTTAGTTTTGTTTATAAACCTATCAAACTCCATCTTTTTTATCACCAATAATCTCTTGGAAGGCTGTTTCAAAAGGTTGCTTAGTCCTTTGATGGCTATAACCATCTTCCTTTCACAGGTAAATTTATTAACCGGAAGCTTATACTCAATTATTTTTGAGTCAGTGCACAAAAATCTTATCACTCAGATATTTCATCATCCTTCTGTTGCATGTATAGAGCTATGAATGATCCAGTTACCTTGAATTTTCTCAAAAAAAATAAAGACTTTTTGAGGACTTATTTAGGAAAAAAAAGTATAAGTGGGTTCCTGATGTAGTAATACACCTGCAGAGAAAGTAGTTAATGTTAAATTTCTTCATTAATTTTTTTTGGGTGAAAACTCTGAAAAAGAATTAGGAGTCATTGAATACTTCCACACACTTCTTAAGTACCAATGAAACTGAAAACTCATTTCTCTTTGTTATCAATAGAAATGATTCTCCAGCAGCAGAAAAAGGGCTGATGCCACTAATATTCATCAGTGCTAACCCAAGTAGGTGAGATTTGTCAGTGAGATTAATTTAACTGAATGTAGATATCCTTGGTATAGATACACAGACATGGGATGGTTATTTAAGTTCCCATCACAAGACCCTATGAGAAATAAGCCCTTTAGGGTATAAGTCATCTATCTGTTTTGTAGGTCTACTCAGGATTAAATGGTTTGCTTCCTAGAAGGACTTATGTTTCCTGACCATAAAGGTAACCTTAGAAAGGAGTCATCTGATGTTAGCTGAATTGAATAGTATCCTGTCTGTATTACACGAGGATGAATTCAAACCAGGCAATCTCATCTAGACCCAGATTTAACTCTTTAGCCTGGTGTTCATAGTCTCTTGACACACACAATCTAATAAGCGGAAGGGACAGGCGCCTCTAAAGAGCAATAATTGCATAGAAGACTTCCCTCAACCTCTGTGAGTGCCAATCATTCACCCTCGGACAGAGAAAAAGCCTATATATGGTACCTGTGTATCTCACTTAGCCACCTTAGTTTGTTGTCTAAAGGTAAAAGGGATAAGTACAGAAAATGTAATCATATATCAGCTCATTTTACAAAGACAACAAAATAGCATACCTGTGTTGTTCATGAACCTGTAGGTTAAAAAGCTTCAATCATATCATCAGGGTACTGAAATAATGCCATAATATGATTTACTCGATGGTGTTGTGTTCACACACTCTAAGTCACAAAATATAGTAACTTAAATATAATTTTCAGGAGATCCAGCAACTCTTGCAACCATATAAAAATGCCTTAGTATCAACCATTTGCCAAACACTCACAGAGCTGAGAACTGCATTGCAGACAACTCCTGAAAAGGAGGTGGGGCGGTGGGAGGGTAAATTCGTAACACAGATTATTCACAATGAATAATTCAGCTAGTTCTTTTTACAACACGCTTCCACCAGCTGGCTTTTGTGCTAGAACTTCAAAGTATTTCAGTCTGAATTGATTAAGACTCTACACTACATTGATCCGGGTGTTAGAAAAATTTGCTCTTCTCCAAAAAGCAATGACATTTGAGCAATGCAGTTTTATACTGCTTCTCTTGACAAGTCCATGACAATATTTCTTTGAAAATTAGGACATTTTTATTGATCTCAGATGCAGAAGTATTTTCATGTTGGCTTTCCTTTACAAGGGAAGTACATGTTGAATCATAGACTTGCTGATATTTCCTTTACAATTGTATCACCTTGGATCACTGAAATCTATCAGTTTTGTTTCTAGCTGCAGATGTGGACATTTCACAGCTAATGAAAAAAGTTATGTGTGAGGAAAGTTCAACAAGAGCAGTCTCTTTTTTTCCTCTCTCTTATTGAAGTTCCTTGCTAAGAAACGGAAATCCCTTTTTTTCCCCTTGGCACTAAAATGCTGTAAGCAAGGACTATACCAGTGCTAAATATTAGCAGCTGAGTTCCAGAGTGATGTATAAACAGAGTTCAAAGGCAGAAATAAATTTACATATGCATTGCTAACATAGTTTCTTTTACCACTGCAGTATTCTATACATTAATTTGAGTGCTGGAAAACTCCTCTCTCTGTGGCTTGTATTTTAAAAACAAACTAAAGCAGAAGAAATAATTTCTGAGGCCACAAATGGGACTTTGTGGAGACAGCACACATTAGGACTGAAGATCTGGCAATTGCTTCTTATTTCTTCCCTTATTTATACTGCTTATTTATTGACCCTGTACTTGGAGGTCTGGCAATTTTTTTTCTCTTTTGTCAAAGCAGCTGGGGCATTTTGTGATGCATCTCAGTGGGTGCCTCACTGTACTCCAAGACAAACATTATTTTACCATTGTGGGAAAATTATGTCTCATCCTCACTCATATGAATAACTATCTAGCCAGTTTTATCATCATGGTGACGAAGAATACTTTCCATTTATTTGGATTAACATATCTCATTTGCACGTGAAAACCAAGAATGTAAGAGATAATAATGACGGGCTGAGAGATATCAAACATTTAATTTAGTTTATAGAAGCACTTCAAAGATTAGATATACCTGGAATGTCCCAGATTCAAACCTTACCAAATGCAGATGGCAGAGATGTGTGTGGTGTTTTCCACTGTTTTCTGTTTCATCACAGAAAAAGACTTTTACGTATTGGATTTTCAACTGCTGATTTCCGATGGAGCTGTGGAAAATTATGTCACCACCAGATGAGTACCTCTCTGGTTTGGTTTCCCTTGCAAAATTACAGTAACTGCAATTGAGGTTGCAGTGACAACTCCAAGACTGTAAAGCAAAAGGAAATGAAAGAAATATTTGGAGAGAACAGGTGAATTTGGAGATTGGAGACTGAAGGTAAAAACTTTGAACATCAAAGTAGTTCCTTTTAAGTCTGAAAATAGGTGATATATTGTGTTCTCGTGAAGCTTGTGCCATTCCTGAAACAGTACAAACAAACCAAACATTTACAGTAGAAGCAATTTGTTCAAATACTAGTGGAGGACTGGTCTTGCTTCTGGTCACATGGATATAGGAAATACCTGCTCAGGTTGAAGAGATTCCTCATCCAATGTGTTTGAAATTGTAACTTCCTTATTATACCAAGTCTTTCAATATTAGGGCCCAAACCCTCACATTCCTGCTTTCAAGGCAGGGAAAGATTCTCTGGAGCTTTGAACAGAGTACTGGGCTGCTAACATGTAGTCCTGGAAAGGAGGGAGTGTTCTTCCCAGCTACCGTTTCAAATACCAGGGACGGGAAGGAAGATCCCAGCAACTACATCAGGGATGCTCTGCCTCCGTCTCTGCTCCCCTCTGCAAATCCCCTCCTCTCTCCCTCTCCCCCCTCTGCAAAGCCTCATTGCTCAGATTGTGCACAGGTATTGAGGTCCATGGTCTGTTTTAAAAAGATGTTTTAATAAAAGAGCAAGAATACTGCAAGCTGACAGCAATAGGGAACTCTTCCCTTCTACAGGAAAGATGTTAATTAATGATACTCAGGCTGATGCAGGCATCAGATATAAGTCCCTGTCATTTAGTAGAACTTCTATGTCTGCATGTGCTTCTTTTGTAGGCAGTACTAGAGAATGTCTCAGAAAAGTGTTGAGAAAATCGGAAACTTCCCCATGTCCATGCTTCAGAAGACCTTTGAATGGGTGAACAGCCCTGGGGAAAAGGTCTGATTTCAATAGAAGAAAGATTGCAACTCCTTCCATATTCCTGGCCCAGATTTAAACACCAGCAAAAAACTCCACTGTACACTTGCACACCAAAGGATAGTCTTCTGTAGTCGTGCCAAAAGATATTCTTAAATGACTTTAAATATTGAGGATTTAGTTCTCTTCTGCTTTTCTGCTATCAAGAGATTAGATCACCTAAAAATAGAGATTCATCCATATATCATTCAATGTCTCCAAAAACATAACTAATTTGTTCCGGGTTTCTTCTTCTTTATAAGGTACGTTATGCCATAAAAATGGCAAGTTTGCAAAGTATTCACACTCCTTTTGGAGACTGAAAAATTCAAGGGCAAGGAGCTGTGGGTGTACATACACACAAACACAGTCTGTGCGCAGGCATTACCCACTTATTAGCGTTGCATGTTTTAACAGCATGCTCTCTGTCATCTGAGCTCTGTTCTCCCAGCCATTTCCCTTAGACTCAGTCCCAGCATTTCAAATATCTGAAAAGAGGTTTTAACAGATGCTGTTGCTTTTCTCCAGATTCAGATTCTTTTCTGTTTATTACCTTTCTGCAAGTGTCCACTGTGTCCTGATTCAAGATAAGCCTTCACTTCTGAAAGCCTCCCTGTTAGGTTTCAATTTCCCACTAGCTAGCAGAGGCAGAAACAGAATTTGCATCCCATTGCAAAAAGAAGTTTGATAACTTTCCCATAGCACTTCCTTCTCCTAGACCTAAAAGTTACAAGATACCAAACTTCAAGCTGTCTGAGGTCACGTCTTGAAACATTCAGAAGTGCAGTGGTGCTTCTGAGCAGTTGTCTTTACAGGCAGGAGGAAAGATGTACCAGGCCAGTAACCTTTCACAAACTCTCTGAAACATTGCCAAAATAAAAAAGGGGAGCTTTGGATTTGAACATGGAGAGAAGGAAAGGCAAAGGTCTATAAAATTTGGGGGCTACACAGAACATGTGCTGATAGCTGCTCTAGGAATTGCTTCTGCTCTGATCTGTGACTTTTTGGCATAATAGAACCACTGTTTGTAAAAGGAGATTTTCTCATTTCAGTCAACCTTTATGAAACACTCTTTCCTCTGCTATCCACACAAATACATACAAAAAATATTTAACAATCACATCTCTGCTTTGAAATGGACAATTTAACACCATTTTTAGCTATCATTTCCTAGTAGCTATACTATATGAATAGTCATTATTTTTAATAATTCTGAATTAATGTAAAGAGAAAGTAAAGGATTTTAAGGCTCCAAGAAAGAGAGAAGCCATACATATATTCCAGATGAGAACAGCTGTCAGGCAGGGGAAGTAAGGAATAATATTTTGATTTTGTTGTGAGGCGCTTCCTTCTATAAATAACATTGTTACATGGGTATAAATCAGACGTACCGTCATTCTGATGAGACCCCAGGAGACTTGAGCTCTCTGCTCACGAGAAATTAATCTCGATTAACTCAGATGACTTCTGTTTAGGTTATATGCTCGTCATTCACAGAGCTAGGCTGACTCCTGAAGGTTTATATCCTCTCAGAAATGAGGGTAATTAATGGATGAACTGCTGCTAAAACCCTAGCTGAAGTCCAGCTTGCACACCAGAGATTCTAATATTGTTCACTTATTTTCATCTGCATGCTTTGGTATTAGCCATTTGCTCACCAATTATTTTATTTCCTTTTCAATTCAATGTTTCACTTTTTGTTCAAATAGAATTCTGAGATAATGGAAAGGCACTACATTTTAGTTCATAAGAATTTCAATACTTTTATTTGCAATAAATTTTTGTTCTGCAATTTTTTCTTCTTTCTGAATGTGGGCTATGCTTTTGGAGGTTTGGGGGTGTTTTTGAGAGTTATTTCAGATAACAAGATAAACACTCTTGTGTACCTTTTTTCATTCCCTGAGCTCTTTCACAATGGATTGTGGTTCATGGAAAAAATTGCAAGGATCTTCCCTCAGGTAGGACTACACCCAAGCACCAGACAACAACCTTTTCTCTAACCAGGAAAGGGGATAGTGAGGATTTTGTTTACAAACAAGTTCTGTCCTACAGTGGAGTCTGAAATGGTGGAACAGGAGCTATTGCCTTCTCTTCATGCTCATCAGGAAAAAGAAATTTAAAAAAAAAAAAAAAGGTGTGAAAGAAGCAAGAGAAGATGGGGAAATAGTACTTAAGAAACATGTTTCAGAAATAAACTGTTAAAAGATGAAAGTCATGTTAAATATGAGAAGAAACTAAAGCGATCAGTCTTGTGTTTAGTACTCTGAACACAGAGCTTTACAAGAATAAAGGCTGATTTGTTTTCAGAAAAAAAAGACCCAATTTTAGATATCTGGTGGGGAGGCTGGGGGATGGGAACTTACCATTAACTGGAACAACTGTTCAAAGGAAAGAAATGAAAAAGGGAACAGCAGAGGAATTTCTCTCCAAGTTGCCTACTGAAGCAGTTTCGGGTTTAATTTTCGTGTCTGTTTTGCAATCCCTTGATAGTCAAAACTGGCTGACACACCACATGAGATATGCCAGTGCCAGTCCTGGGTATTTTGGGTTCCTGGAAACAGCACAAAGATCTGTGTTGACAAAAATTTTACAGATGTGCCAGATTTTTTTATTCAGAGCGGGAAGAAGAGGCCCTTCAAATAGAGAATGCTCCTCTGCCAGCAGCGGGCCTCTGAGATGTTGGCTGGGCTGAGCCTTGGGTCACCCAGGCAGAGGGCATCTCAGTGATGAGTGCCCAACGTGTCCTGTCTAACTGGAGCAAGGAAAGGCAGGGGGAGTCACCAGAACAAGCTGTCAAGTCTGGTATTGTTTTCACAAGCATTCAACAAATGTGAATAAAGCTCCCACTTTCCTGAAAATCCCTTAGAAAGAGAAGGGTTTTATTGTTTTAATAACAAATGGGAGGTACTTTCACCTGCTTCTGTTGTGGGCAGTTTTAGGATGTCCTGAAACCATATTCTCGGTGAGAATTCTCAGGGGGAATTCAATCCAATTCTCACTGGAAATCATATTCTAAAACTTGTCTCTGGGAATATGGAAGATATTTTCGGTTGGTTTTTTTGTTTGTTTGTTTTTT
>JAHREE010092163.1:0-10573 GCA_033628505.1 Tringa tobata | reverse complement strand
ACAAAGCTAAAGAGGCTCAAGAGATCAACGTCCTGGACAATCCTTTCATTCACGTGAAACAATTCCAAGCTCATGGCTAACGAAGTCCAGAATGGAGATATTCATCTCTCCACCCACAATGACACTCTCTTAATCAGGCCAATTGGTTCCCAAACCTGGAGTAGCAGCACGAGTGAGCATCCCCTCCATTCCCATCAGCACATGACGTAGGATGGGATGTCCCCAAGCACCACATCCCTTGGCTTCAACTGCTTCGCCAGCCCTGCTCCCACTGGTAACACGGGCATGTTCTGAGGGGTTTAACTATTCCCCCAAAGAAATACCGTCAGTTCCTCAGGGAAAGCACCTGTCCAGCATTCCTGGCCCATCCTACATGGTCGAGCAAGTCAGGACCACGTGCCGTGACCCAGCAGACTGAGGCTCTCACAAGCTGGGAGTTGAACTCAATGATCCTCATGGGTCCCTTCCAGCTTGGGATACTCTATGATTCTAATATGGGGGGGGGTTTCCCCACCAGTGCTGATATTCCACATCACTTTGAGCCTGGATTTGTTGGTCCCGTGGTGAGGAGCAGCAGGTTGTGGATCCAGGTGGGAAAAGCACCAGCGAGATCAAGCGGAAAAGGCTCCTTGGGCCAAAGGGGTTGTTTCGTCAGGGTGGCCTGAAGCCAAACAACCACAACCGGTTAAGGTGAGAAAATGGTGTCAGGAGCATCACGGAAGTGGAATTTTCCTGAGAAATCACAGAGATGTTTGCAAAGAGTTTTCCACCCCGGTCTGTTGCTAGATAGAGCCAAATTCCACCCTATCCCCGTTGCATAATATAATTAATAGTAACACAAGCTCTGCCGTTATGCAAGAAAAGTGGGGGCACTTTCTGTTCCAGTTTCACCTCGCCTTAATCACTGTGTTCTTGCATCGGAGTTAACACTGTTTCCTCGCTCTGCACTCAGTGTAACCTCATTAAGCAAAAGCATAAAGTTTGTGTTATTTATTTATTCCACATGATAAAACCAGGATATTACTCACTGTGATAACACGGGTTAATATTCAGTGAAGCCTCTCTTGGCAAACTTTTAATACAATGAATAACACCCCTATCAGATCCAAGATAAAAGGCTGTCGTATCGTAACCTCATTTCAGTCTTTGGCTGAGTAACGCTGCACTTCAAGGTGCTGTAATTACCTTCCGCTGATTTTTTTCTTAATTGTTACTCATAAAAACCAAAGCATAAAATTAAATTAGTTCAATGCTATTTAGCACGAGCTTTGTCCAAAGCCAGAGCCTGCCTGATGCAGGCAGTGGCTGTGTTAAACTCCCCTTCCAACGCACCTCTCTGTTGGTCCTCGAGTTTGGAATAAGGTGAACGGCAGTTGGGGAAAGTGGGATAAATATTGTCACCCATCCCCTTCTAAATATTGTCACCCATCCCCTTCTAAATATCGTCACCCATCCCCTTCTCCTGCCTGCGTGGGAGGGTGCAAGCAAAGCTGGGGGCAGCCCTTGGCCACCTGAGCCCCCAAAACTGCACCCAGAGCAGGTACCTACATCCTTCTGCAATGAGAGACACGTGGGGGAACAAACCCCGACAGCTGTTAATTGGAGTAATTGCTATTAAAAGCAAACAAGGACAAAGCCCTTACGGTTTGGAGGAAAAAAATATAAGACGGTGACAAATCAGAGCTACCATTGACCCACTCTAGTGGAAGTCTCACTGCAATGCTAGAGCCCAAAGATGAGCCTTTCCTCCCGCGTGAGGCTTCTTTAGTCCCAGCAGAGCCCAAGGAGCAGCACAGGCAACGCAGTTCACAGTTTCTGAAGGGCTGGATCGGCCTCACTGACCTCAGCTCACTTCTCCCAGCTTTACATTACACCAGCGCAAGCGAGTAGAGAAACGGCCGCACCGTTTGAGGGCAACGGGGTTATTTTAAAATTAGAAGAGGCTTTGAATAAGCCATTCCATGAATTTATTTTGCAAGTTTACTTTTTTCTTTTTGAATATCTAGGACAGCAACGCAGTAAAAACCTAGGCAAGAGATGGCATGAAGCATGCTATTAAACCAGGGAAGCCTTCTCGAGGTGTCAGAGCCATGATAAGTCCTGTTTAAACTTTACCCAGAGCTAAACACCAAGTGTCAACATGAGCCGCTGCCCAAACTCTCTGATCAGGCCAGGCAAACATCCAATCAGAAGTATAAATCAAAGCCAAGACACATCCAAGTGAGACTGGAGTGTTTAACTCTACAATTCCCATCTGACCAGGACTTTCCCAGCAGGTTACCCACAGCCAGGTCTCTCCCCAGACATTTATTTATATAAGAAACCCGTCTGTATGCATTATTTTTGTGTTTATTTTCCCCTGGTAGGCACAGACACAAAGCAAATGCTGGGCTGGGTACACGGTGTACCAGCCCTGCAGCACCCGCGGGGAGATGGCGTATTTGCTTTTCTTCCCACCCCATCTCCCCACCACCCACCCCGGGAACCAGCTCCTGTCCAACAGCCCAAAAAAGAAAATAACAGTAGGGAAAAAAAGAAAAAAAAACCACATTCCTGATCTCATCGAGCGGCGAAGGAGAGGGAGGGTCACAGGTTTCCTTGGGGGGGGCAGGAGGGGTGTCATTGGGCTCCCTCCACATCACCCTCGCACCCCGAAATTGGGGATTATATTCCCCATGTGAAGGGGCACATCAGGGAGGTGCTCTCCTTTCAGGAACTCTGTAAAAATCCCCAAATTCCGCTTTCTTAAACCTCCGTCAGAGCCCCACCGCTCCCTGCGAGCCCGGACACCCACTGCCAAGGAGGAGAGGACACCTCGGCTGCCAACACCACACGCCTTGGGGAGCCCTTGGCCGCAGCCGTCGCCAACCCTTTGCTTCCAGGAGTGGATTTTGCAGCTTTCCCTGCCCATCCCGGGGCCGGGAGGAGAGGGGGGACCCACAGCCACCCACACCGTCCCCCCCCAGCCCCCACCACCCTGCTCCAGCGTGTGGCCGTGTGTCAGCATCCATATACCTTAACACACGGACGTATTTGGGGCTGGCAGCCTGTCTGCTGAGCTCACTAAGCTTTGGATTAGGCCTTCAAGTGATGTAACTCATAATTAAAAACCCATGTCAATATTCTGAGAACTTTTTTTTTTCCCCCCCAGATTGGGCAAAAGAAAGGTTAAAAAACACCATCTGTCATGGTAATTTTTTTTCATATTTCTCTGTCCTTTCCCTCGTTAAAGGGAAGCAGGGAGGGGAGAATGTTCATTTGAAGCTCGCAACATGTTTTATTAATTGATGGCAAATAATCCTAAGATAAAGTGCACAATAAATTTTTTAATGAGAACATATGGTGGGGAAAATTGATAGGACCGAGCCTTTGAAGATTTCCTCATGAGCACGGTTACAAGAGGAGCCGGCAAAGGCTCGCACGGGGGAGCCCAAATACTCGGCAAAGGGAGGCCAAGGCAAGGGACCGGGGGGACCGATGCCATCGCCGGTGAGGCACCGGGAGCTCGGGCTTTGATCCACACCCCCGGCTCCAGGGATGCTCCTTGGCATCCTTTGGCTGGGAGCAGGCTTCACCTGAAGTGAAATCCCCTGCTTGTAAAGAGCGAGGGGCTCGGGGGTCTATGCCCATTTGCCCACCTTAATTAAACGAGGTTGTACGGGGATGCAGCCTTGCTTTCGTCTGCTCTAAAGTTTTCACGTTGTTTCCTGCCAGCTCCCCCTGAGGACCTTTTGCTCCTCCATAACCTGTCCTCTGCAAAGCCACGCTTTATGGAGACCGTGCACCAGGGACGTGGGACCCCCGGACCGTGCCCTGTTCCCGCTGCCCGGCAGAGAGAGCATCCCCCCTGCTCACCTCCCGCGCTGGAAAACTGCCTCTGAACAGCAGCCACTCCGGGCTCCATCCTCCGAAAGGCAGCAAAGCCCGAGCCAAAGGGAAATGCCCAAAAGCCCATCAGGAGCTGTCTACCACGAAGCGGTTTGTTCTTAATAATGTAATTCATTTATTTTAGATTTCCTAGCAGCGCCCAGCTGTGCTGCAGACACATTCACAAAAAAAGGGGGAACGCCATGCCGGGGGGGTGTGTATTTAAAGCAACATCTCTGACAACAATAAATAAATTAAAAAAGTACCTCCCAAGAGCAAGCTGGTCCCCGAGCAGCCCACACCCACGTTAAACACAGGATTCTTCCAGGGACAAAGTGACTTAGGAGCACAGGCTGATTTGTAGAGGACTTGTGCTCACTTTGGCATCTCCGAATATCCCATTCTAAGGCACGTCCATACACAGTTACACCCTCCAAACCAAACACACCCCGGCCCTTAATCCCCCGCTCCCCGAGGAGCCTGAGCAAACAGCCGAGCGGCGCAGGGTACGAGGAGAATCCCCACCACCCACCCGCCTGTCTTTTTCAGCACTCGTGAACCGGTTCTACATCAGCCAAGCCTGACCCCTGCCCCGGCAGAGTCTGCTGCCAATAATACCTTCAAAATACACGAGAGTCAGTGCACGCGCTTCGGGAAGGAATTTCACCTTGTATCCCGCAGCGAGACACAGCTCTGGGTGGTTCTACACATTTCTAGCATCTCCTCCAGCCCCATCCCCAGGGATTTGGGCTCAGGTTGGTGCTGCGGGGCTGGAGGTCACGCAAACCAGGTGCTACGAGCAAGGAGTGTCCCTAAACTTCATCTAACAGTCACCTTAAAATAAAATTAAATCCCTCATTAAAGGGAAATAAAGAAATAATGGAAATTAAAAGAAATAAAGAAATGTTAAAGGAACAATATTAAAAGAAATATTAAAAGAAATTAAAAAATAACGGAAATAAAGAAATGAGAAGAGCATCTGGCTTTCACATTGTTCATGCTCACTCAGGAAAGCAGCTCTCCTCCCCTAAAATTTAGCTTTCGGGTAGGAAAAGTCAGGATTCACGCGGTTCCGGGAGCTGGAGTTTTAAGGAAAATATCCTGAGTGTGGGGAGCCCGGTGCTTTTCCAGCCTGTCGATATTTCTTGGCCCCGTTCGGTTCAGTCATGAGACCTGGCCGGGGCACCTCGGGTCAGGAGCGGGAAGTGCCAATTTGCATCTGTAACCCATTAACCACAGGCAGATACGGATATTGAAAGGACTTTGATTTAAAACCATATAGCCCCAAAATAAGATGCCTTGCACCTGGACTTCACAGCTTTTTGCCATTCATTTGGGACTCCTGCCTAACACTTTGAAGACCCTGATGAGGTGGACAAACAGTCCTGGACCAGGAACGCACCGGAGGCTTATAAATAAAGATATTTTTCAGTAGCACATGGTAGAACACGCTTCCATTTTCAAGCGGCCAGCCCTCTAGCCCTTCGGGGGGGTGGTGAAAAACAGACCTTTGGACGATACGACCCCAAAATGGACATCAGCCCCATCTGCCCTGGGTAGCGTGGGGGAGGACCCCTGCCTTCCCGGCCCCGCTGGCCCGAGCTGGCAGGATTCCTCTCATTCTTCACGTGGACTTTCACCGCTCAAACCAAACAGGGAGCAGCGGCGGTGCCGGGGGGAGGACAGGCAGGCTCGGCCAACCCAGCACACTTTCCCACGCTTTCCATCATCCCTGTTTCTCGGTGGTGTGAGCAGAGAAGTCAAGGACTTTCTATCGGTGCCAAAGGTGCTCCTCCGGCCCCGTGGGGTGGCACTGGGGAGACTTCACCTTCCCACCGAGGGGGGGTCCCTCCTCGACGCCACAGCTCTGGGACCCGACACGTGGAAACATCTCGGTGTCATCCTTGGGAGCAAAATACTCCAAACGAGCCCCAGGGGCAGCAGCACCCCCTTCTCAACCAGCCCACCAGCACCCTCTCCTGCCAAACAGCCCCAGGGACAGAGAAACAAGTCCCACAAAAGGGAGAGGGTGAGCAGCAGTAATAGGAGGGAAAGAGCAAGCAAAAGTTGGACACTAAAGGGGCTCGGGACCCCATTGGGACCCCGGGGCTGGTGCCACCCCAGGGGGGAGCATCCGCAAAGCACCCAGATACCTGCACTGGCACCTGTGCTCAGGAAGGGCTTTTGGAGAGGCCAGAATCTCTATCAGTTTGTTTAACACAAATCCTGGGAGCAGCAGAGACACCTCCCTGAGCCACCAGCTCCAGCAACCAGCCCTTCATCGCTCCCCATCCTCCTCCTCTGCACATGCAGCCCCTTCCCACGGTCGCACCACCCCCCCTCATTCCTAGCAGGATTTCCAGCTTTCCATGGCAGGTTTTGAAGGAAAAGATGTTTTGTCATTCTCTAAGTCAAACCTAAACACTTGGCAGGGGCAGGAGGATGGGGAGGGTTTAAGGGGAGGGCACTTCTGGGAGGAAGGGGGTTTATTTGCTCCAAGATCCATGTCCCCACCGATGCCCTTCCTCCCTGCCAGGTCCCCACTAATTACCAAAAGGCACAGACCAACCCGTTCACACACAATATTCACCGTTGTTCACACACCTACTTCCAACAGCCTGCTCTTTACCCCCGCCTGTTAAAGTCCTGGGACACAGGCAGGAGAGGGACGAGAGAAAGAAAGATTTTTCCTATCCCACCTCCTAATATTAAGATACGCAGACGAAGGCAAAACCAAAAAAAGTAAGCAACCACATAAAAATAATTGCAACATTATTATCAGAGCTTTAGCACTACTGGAGCAAAAGGCAATCAGTGGTGAGCAGAGGTCCTGCCTATAGCTCTTGAGAACTGGCCGGTCCATTAACACAGTAAAGGCAACATGCAAGTGTGTGTGTATATATATATATGTATAATTTTTTTTCACATATAGATTTTTTTTTTTTCCCACAGAACTTTGGACTAAGTGGAAAGTTGGGCCAGGAATCCTATGAGAAGGGAACAGGATTCCCCAGGAGATTTCCATCACTTCCTCCCTGTGCTCAGGCCGGAAACCTGGTGCTGTGAGAATTGTCCTTCTCTGGGTATTTTGGCCCATCCTCTTCCAGTGCTGAACAACCTGGGGCCACACTGGTGGGAAAATGTGGGGTTTTAATTAAAAATAATTGATGTAAATATTGTTCATGATTTGGATGAAAGTTCAGACTTGAGAGGCCATTTTCAAACTGGGAATCTGTGATCAGACCCAGGCAATAAAGCTATCAGAGCTCAGGGTTGCTCCAAAATGAGGTTGCTTTGCTGTGGGACCCACAAGCTGAAACGTCGAGCCGTGGATGCAACCCACCTTTGGAAAACAGGCTTTCAGCCATTTGGAGCACACATTGTTGGTATTGAAACAATGAGCCATCATTAAACATATTAAACAATGTATATTAAACAAAGAGCCATCCATTTTTGGCATAAAAATAATCCATCAAAAGGAGAAAGAGAAGGATCAGCAGGACACAGGTTTTCAAGAAAAAAACATTTCTTCACTCCCCAGGACCCAGAGGTCAGGCCATTCCACCTCTTTGGGACAGACACACTATAAAAAAGTAGAACTTCTCTACTAAAAAAAAAAAAAAAAAACATTTTCATTGTTTTTTAAGTTGGGCTAAAGATACTTGTCCTCATTGGCTGGCGTATCAAAGAAGAAATCATAAATCTTACCTAATTTTAAGGAAGTGGGGCTCTGTAAAGAAAATGGAAATGCAACATGCAGCCCTGTCAGACTTGGTTACTGTCCCCATCAGTAGCCTGTCCAAAGGGAGCCCCAGGAGGCCAACAATTCGCCCTGCGCCAAAGAAAAATTAATTTGTGACTTTAGAACCTCAGGCAGACTAGGAAATATGACGGATTTAATTTTTTGCAGACATGCAATAATGAACCACTTTCTCTTCACAGTCCTAGACAGAAACCTGCAGAAAATGCTTTGCCCATCTGCTCCTTCTCACAGACCAATGCAGTATCTGTAACTTCTTTTTTTTTCCTGTCTAGAGACTAGATGGCAGGTCCTTGGGAATCGCATTGCATTGTTATGTGTGTGAAGCAGTACGGGCAACGGTGCCAAAAAAATTCCTCTTTCTAAAGAAACAAAAAAAAAAAATCAGGATTAAGCACCAGCCGAAAAGCAAACTGAAAACAAGGCATTTGGATGTTCCTCACTTCCAAACATCCAGCACTACTACATAAATAAAACCCACCAAAACTATCCACCCTTGCACCAAGAACAAGGTTTCACCAGATTTTTTTTATTCTATCACTGTTTTTATTCTGATTAGCACCAAATGCCAGCTCATTTCTTTACAGTAGCTTTTTTGGACCTGCTGTTCCCAAGCAGACACCAAATTGAGCCACGAGGTCCCACCACCACCCAATGCCCACCGAGGGATGTTCTCTCTACAAGTCTTTCCAATTAAGAAAATACAAATCTCATGGGGGGGAAAAAGGCTAAGGAAGGATCTCAGGAGCTGGACTGGGGCTTCTTTTTGACTTCACAACCTGGTGGTCTCACCTTTGTGAGGAGAGAGCCCTGCCCAAGCCCAACTCAGCACACACCACCAGCCCCGTGCGCGTGGTGGCCGTCACTCACCCACGTTTCGCTCAGTAATTAGTGCTGTGTGTCCCCCCCCATCCCTGCCCACGCTTAGTGAGGTCTCGGGTCAGCGGGGAGGGGGCGGGAAGGGAAAGGAGGGGTGTTTTAGGGTGGATTTCAGACTTTCGCATCCCCTCTCCAGATGTGCCGGGTAAGCGGCCGGGAGTGGAATCTGACTCCGGAGGAAAGGATTTAAGACATGATTTAGCAGTTTACCTCCAACGTTTGCCCTGAATTTTTTACGGAGCGGTTCGAAGTCAAGCTGAGAAGTTTCTCAAGCCCTCGTCCAAGGCGGCGGGGCCGCCGCGCCGGTGCCAACCCTCGCCCCGTACCTCCCCGCAGATTCTAGGAACTTCACCCGAGCAAGGGAGGAATTTTTCTGCAACCTCCCTACCTCGCCCTGTGCTTTTTGGCCGGGGCTGCGTAACACCGTTTGGCCTGTCCTGGCAGCCAAGTGCCAAGGTATATATGTACGTACCGATCAAAATGAATGGAGCCGCTGAATTAAGTGTTGGAGCAAAACCCCGCAGGACAATAAAATCCATTGATGGTGGAGAGGAGTCCAAGTCTCCGTTGCTCCGAGCCAGAGCCCTCTTGGTCTGAGCCATCCCTGCTGTGGGATGGTCACCAGCCTCCCAACTGGATTCCTCCTGGGGAAAAGCCACTTCTCCCTGGAAACACAATGGACAGGCCTCTGCTGCCAGGTCAATGTGGGCTTAAGTCTTCTTTCGGGGCCTCTACCACCAAGCTTGTAGCCCTCTCAACAGCTGCCCAAACCCACACTCCTTGGAAGAGGGAGTCCACATGCAGACAATGTCCTCCCGCTCACTTGGTCCACGTAAATTGGGCACGGTTGAGCGTGCATCGCTCAAAAGGCGGGTCCAGCACATGCCCTGTGTGACTCGAAGCAACAGTGGCTCCGTGTCCCTTTGCTTTCCAACGCTCTCCTTTTTGCCATGCAAAGCAAAGGGTGAAAGCAGCTCCCAGCTGCCACGCTGGGAGTGAGAAATCTCACCACGGCTCATAAACGGAGCAAATTCGATCCGGACAGCCATTGACAAGGGATAAATATTTAAAAAATAAAAATGAAAAAAAAACCAAACACCCTAGGATGTCATTTTTACAGTTGCTCTCTGGCTCTTTTCCGACCATAACCACACTTTAAACACTAGTTTATGATGCAAACAGCCAGCAACCTACTGCTGGAAGCTTGTGGAAGGAGCTACCCACTTCGCAGAGATAGCGACAGCCCAGGTAGAGGTGGGCAAGCCAGCTCGCTTGAAGGCTGAGCCAGGACAAGACGACTTGCTTGGCTCTGGGATGCAAACCACAGCTCTGAGCCATTGATGCTGGCCATCTGCATGTGAAAAAGCAAACATATAAATAAAAATTACTGCGAATGGCAGAAAACGATGCCGGAGAATGTTCCCACTGGCTTGGCTTCTCCTTAGCCCTGGAAGCAGAGCTGCGCCGTAGCCAAGGCTCGGCCAGAGCCAGCCTGCGTTCGCTCGCCCACCTCTGCGCCCGGGCGAGCAGGCTGGGCTGCAAACCCTCTCCCACCCACGCTTGTTGGAACAAGGGAGAGGCTGTACGCCTGCAGCTTTGAAAAATTATTCATAAAAATGCCAATCGGCTGGTCACAGCTTTTTTCTTTTTTTTTTTTAAAATTTGGTTTTGTATGACACAAACCACCCTATATTGCAAAAACTCATCTACCTACCATCCTATATTGCAAAAACTCATCTACCACAGATCAGTTTTGCAAAGGGTGGAGTGTGCTTTCTGCAGAGGCCTGATGCCTGCCCTGCCCGGGCTTTCAGTGAGGATGGAGCTCAGAGAACTCACTGGGACGGACCCGCTGCGTGACCCAAAGAGCTCCTTTAAGCTCTCTGCCACGGGAGCCTGGTTCTGCTACTGAAGGCAGGGGAGACTCATGCTGGATGCCTGCACTGATGCCACCAAACCAGTTCCCGGGGGTTCCTGGCCATGACACCCCAGTACACACGGGGAGTCCGACGTGCAGCAAAGATCCTGCACCACGTTCCCCGCTCACACACGGCCACTCTCCAACAC
>JAHREE010092098.1:0-11490 GCA_033628505.1 Tringa tobata | reverse complement strand
CCTTCCCCGTGGGGACGAAGTTGCCTCTCTGCAGATGCAGTGCTGCCCAAATTTTTCACTTCTCATGGGGAAAATACGCCCTGCAACAGCATTTCGTGGAAGTTAAATGCATTGCGAAAGTATTAATTGCCAGCTCTGCTTACGCCTCCACATAGGAGGAGGAAGGGATGTTTTCGGTCTGCGGTGAGGAGAAAGGCTTTGCAAGTTTTATGTCACGATGGCAAGTTAGGAGACAAAATCAACGTACTTGAGGAGACCATACATGCAGGCAGGAGCGTAATGTGTAACAGAATAAAGCTGTTTTTACTTACTTCAGGTTTTAAATCTCACATGCCAACGTGGTAGTAATACAGACATCTGCTAATGAGTCTATAAGAAGTTACTCATATTTTTTAGCTGTCCAGTATTTCATTTAGTGCCAAGTAACGGAATGAATGAATGTACTGAAAGGAAAGCAGTTGAGACAGTTTTCCTGTTCTGTGTGGTATAAAAAGTACTCATCTATGCAATAAAGTATCCTAAGTAAATAAGATAGAGAAGGAACTGTTTTATGTGATTCTTCTGGGCCGGGACTGCTTTTTATTGGAATAGTGGTAATAGTGATAAATGTATTATGTATTTGGGTCTGGTAAAAACATTTGGTTAAATTTAGTTGACACAGGCTTTTATAAAGGAGAAATCTAAATGATTTGGCTAAAATACACTCTTACTTTCCATTGGCGATAATAGAACCCCGTTTTTTTTTTAGGCAGATGGTTTTCTAGCAACCACAGATATTTTGCGCATAGCATAATAGTACTGTATGAATCACTTCCATTTTATTTCATAGGCTGGCCGCCTGCTGATACGGAAATTAATCGCAGAAAAGTTGTGCATACCTTGGAATGAAATAAACTTGCAAAGGACATCAAAAGGAAAACCTTTTCTGGCAAATAACATATTCAGTATCTATTCGAATTACAACTTCAATGTCTCTCATCAAGGAGATTATGCAGTTCTTGCAGCTGAGCCTGAGCTCCAAGTTGGCATTGATATTATGAAGACTAGTTTACCAGGTAATGCATTATGGTGACAAAAGCATCTTTGATGTTGTTTAAGTGCTGAACATTTTAATGCTTTCTGAAGAAACATACAGTGTCCTGGACATTTAGTGTGATTGGAAGAGAGTGTATGAATGTATTGTGTATTTGCTTTTTTTAAATTGTTACATGCACTCCTCGTTGTTTATTTATGATTTTCTGTTATGCCAGATATGGATACATTTCCAGTTTAGAAAAGCAGAACCCTGGAAAAACAAGGTTGTGAATCCTGTATCTGGTTGTGAATGTGGCGTCTGCAGATATTTTAATTATGGTTTTGCTGTCTGTTAGGTAGAAGCGGGGACAACTTTCCAAGTAGGGACAGTGGGATCCATCCCCATGAGAACTTTACAGCCTATGACTGTTACTCCCTTGTCCCTTAAGTGTGGACATCGTATGTGTCAGAACCGGGCACAATACTGTAGAAAACTGGCATCGATGATTTGCTGTGAGCATGCAGAAATCCTCAGTGAGAAGGAATCATGTGGGAACGTTTGAGGCGCCCCTGTTGAAAGACTAAACTTCACAAACTTTAGTTGTTGGCCTGTTTATTTGTATGAATGTTGTGCTAACCTGACTATATCAATGAACTTCAGGACTCAAATAATAGATTAGAATTGTAGCAAAGTGTATTTTTAAATACAGTTTTATGAAGATCATTTAGTTCACAAATGTTCATCCGTGTATCACTGGGTTAAAGGAGAAACATACTGGGATTTACAGTTTACGGGAATTTTAGTTTTTGAGAAGTCTTCTCAAACATTTAACCAAGTATGACAGTAATAGCTGTGTTCTTAGAAAATCTCTCTTCACAATCTTCAATTTGCCCAACATTTCATGCCATGAAATAATCTGTGTAGTAAATATCCCTGACTGGATAACTTTCTGATCACTTTACACCTTCTTAATGATTATTAAAAATGTACATTTTTGGTTTGGCATGTTTATCTTAGAGGCGCAGAAACTTTACTGCAACCCAAAGTGAAGTTGTTCTTCTCTGTGACTCACTTCCATCTACTGTAAACCCTCACTCTAAAGATGGTGGTCAGCGTGTGGTGCTTTCGCTGTAGTAGGAAGGCTCTGTAACCACGCCAGAGCAGATGTCTACTCTGTAGCCTGTGGAGGATGCCACACCAGCACAGTTCTGTGTTTTTTGGCAGGAACTGTGGCCCATGGATAAGGCTACACTGGAACAGGTACACCCCTGAAGGGACTGCAGTAATGTAGGGCCCAAATACCAGATTAACCTCAAGGCTGGTGCTTTTATTGTAGCTCTCCCAGGCAAAACAAACAAAGTGATGTCCCAGCTGTGTCCCCTCCCAATGTCTTGCACACCCCCAGCCTATTTGCTGGGGAGGCAGAATGACAGAGAAGGCCTTGTCGCTGTGCAAACACTGCAGCTGTAGATAAAATATTGGTGTGGTATCAACACTGGTTTAGGTGTACATCTAAAAAATAGTGCTGTACAGGCTGCTATGAAAAAAATTAGCACCCAGAGCCAGTACCCTTGGAAACACTTCGGCTGAGCTTGCCACACGCCTTACCACAAGACTCCCTGATTACTCATTTTTAAAAGCTTTCCTGTTACAGCAGGTAAATAGTGAAAATCAAAACATTCAAATGTTCTTCGAATTTTAAGTTTTTCCTCAGAAATGAAAAATTGAAAGATATTTATACATGTCATATATGGAGGTAGGGGTGTCCTCTGCTGGCATTTTATGCAGCTGGAAATGTAGCTGACATTTTGAAGACACATTGGTGATGTCCAGATGACAAATCTTATGAAATGCGTTAAAATCTCCTTCTGAAAGTAGGAAATAATTGTGAAGAATAGAGGCTTGACTTTACATTTAGGTTTAGAAACCTATATTTATATTACTTCTCCGTTTGGGAATATCATGCATTCAAATTTGTAAGGGAACATACTCTTAGTTCTTTTCCATTTAATAGAAAAAATATCTTTTAACTTCAATATTGCCTGGCTTTATTTAAAAAAAAACAAACAACAACAAACAACCAAACAACTCATCTCTGTTGTTTCCTTTCTCATGTATTTTCTACTTATTTATTCCCTATTCCTGTCTCATTTCCCTCATGTTAAATCAGCAAAGTAGTGAATAATTCAATGTTCCTTGACCTATTGCTCATTCTGCAGGCAGTGTCAGAGCAAATCAAGGTTCTTTTACCTTGTGTCTGAGTGTCCATAGTCACTGCTGTCATAAAAGGTGTGGAATCAAAGTTAGGCTGTCATTATATATTGTCACTCACTCTTATTTATGTCAACTTCAGCAGGCTAAATTTAGGAAAAAAAAAATTCTTGAGTTCACCCTATCAATGGTGCTTTGGTTGCTAATCTACTTCTCCCAGGTAGCTTTGTGATTACTTGTCCTAGGGTTTCCAAATAACAGCATGAATCTGAAGTTTGAGGTAGGATTTGGTATCGAGGAAAGGGTTTCATCTCAGCAGAAATACAGGAAAAGTGGTGAAACCAAACTCACTTTTTAGTTAAGTACAAAAAGGGTTTAGATAAAGCATTCAGTTCGTAACTTCTTCTGTAGCAAGAGGCTCCTGCCGGTGTGTCCTAGGATTGTTGATGGCAGCAGTCATCACCTCTTACCATAAAGCAAATGTTGCCAAATCCACCCCCCTCCGGGGAGCTGCACTCAGCAGCTGTGTGGACTTAAGTTGTGAATATAAGCTGGTGAGACTAAGTAACGCTGTGAGATCCAATACAAACAGGCTTCAGTAGTTTTACCCATAGGGAGAAAAACAGTGTTTATTCTGGTAGTGATTCCAAAGATTAAATGATGGAATGAAATCGGTGCTTTTGTAATAAAGCGATACTGAAAAACCATGTATCCAGGTGACCAATCTGAAACAAGCTGGTGACAGATGCAGCCTGTTAGGATTCCTGAACATGGGTCCTTTATGTATGGCTACTTTATCTACTTCTGCCTCGTTCACCAGAGGTCTAGGTATATATTGACAGAAAAAGGGACTAGTTAGGGCCTCATGGTATCCATAGTCTGAATTCATGGTGGCAGGCTTCACAGTGTATACAAAGGAGTACAAAATGCATTGTTACAAAAATCTCTGGTTTTCCTTTCCGTTATCTGAAGTTCCGTAGCTGGCATCATTGGTCCTGAACTGATTTAGCTGTTAACAACTTCTATACATCTTTTCTATCTTTTGGTAAGGAGAGAAAGGAACTACAGTGCTTGTCATTATGCATAAGAAATAACTGTCATGTGTCAGCACCTGGTTGTGCAATTGTTCTCCACGTTATGTAACTTTATATAAATATTTTTGAATTAAATAAAGAAAAGCCTCAGGTTCCAAATATTGAAGAGATTTTGTTTATGGCCATGCATTTTCCTTTTTGTAATTATAATTTGTATTTTTGGAAAAGAAATATGACAGTAATGAAAACTTAGTACCTGTATGTGGGAAAGTGAGCCAGCAAATAAGCAATAAAGGATATAATTTAAAATTATAGTCTCTGTAATATGAACTAAAGGTAGCAGTTTTTCACATATAATTTTTCTGAGAAAGATTTTGGTTTTAGTAGAATTACCTGGAGCTGTTTTTACTGTTGTGCTATCAATATATAACTTTGACTTTGCCAGCATTGCTTTATCTGATAGTTCCACTGAGTGGTGCTCTTGCTCTGCAGCTGCTAAGTACATTATATTTCTGAGAGTGAATCCACTATAAATCTCTTTCTCTGGAATAGCTACAAGGACAAAGAGTTCCTGATGTACAAAGTACATTACAGTAGGTTTGGTTTTTTTAAGTACTTCATCTTGTGATGTTATCCAACAGAATCCTGATGGAGGTCTCCAATGTTCTGGTTCTTATATTCCTTTATTGTTCAACCAGTGAACAAAATATACAGTGCAAATATGCAAGAGAGTATCACGTAGCTGAAAGTTTTGAGAAATATGCTATTAAATTGCGTGCTAGCATGTAACAAGGAGACCTGGTGCACATAGACTTTTAATGTCTCTTCTTAATCTGTGCTATCTATTTTTGTTTTACTTATAAGCAATAAGGAGGCATCTCTTTCCGTATTACTTTTGCTGCATTATTAAAATATGAAAAATTAAACTGCTGCAAGGCATAGCCCTCTTCGAATGTGAAGGCAGACCATACAAGAAGCTATTCTTAGCAGTTCAAATAGGGACAGTTTGACAAAAGTTCCACAGGTATGCAATAGTTTATCACCTTTTTTCCTCTATTCATATATTGAACTAAAATAATGTGGTGATGGTAGAAAAGGAAAATGTCCTCTTTAGCTGTTGTTGCCTTTTGGTTATCCGTCAGATTATTGTTGTAGATTTAAATCAGGCTCTCAATTTACTTGTTTTTGAAAAATTACTGAGCTCAATGATTTTTTTTTTCTTCTCTTTTCATCAGTTAAGACAAACTCTTGAGTCATTTGGGAAAAAGCACATTGTACTGTAAATTTGTTAATGGAAGTAATTGTGGACGTTATTTGTTAAGAGAGGTAATGCACATGGAATTTTTTTAACCCTTTCACAAAATAAATGAGAAGGATTCTCACAGTAATGCTATCTCCTGTGGAACAGCTCAGCTTCTGATAATGTATTTGATTTTTAACTTACAGACAGGAAATTTTGCAACAAGTGTCAACTTGGTTTAAGTGGTGTGTGGGATGTTGATTTACCAGTCACTTAAACTCTATAAAGTAGAACATTTTCAGAGACTTAGGAAATAATTATAGCTTAATAAAGATGCTTTGAGCATTTAAAAAAAAGTTTAGATCTTAGGTTCAAGAGCTTTCCTGCTGTGCAAGTGAATTTCTTTTTAGTAATACAATTTTTTAGCTTAGATGGAATTACAAAGGTAAATAAATTAACAGTTCATTCCTGTTCTTTCATAACCAGCCTGCAATCTTTCTTAGCTATTGCATTACAGTTACTTTGATCCAGACATCGCCAATCTCAATGTAATTCCAGAATTAAATATTTGACGTGCAATAAAATTAGCTTTTCTCATTAATCTTTCAGTCTTATGCTAGGTTTGCTTATTAAAAGACACAAAAGGGTGAATTTTCTGCATGTGAATTTTACGGAAAATTAATTTGATCTAAAAATACTTTATGAAATGCTTTTTTAAGAAAGTAGGTTATTATGTGCAAACACCCGATTGCTTGAAACTGTTTTTCTCTGAGGCAAAGAGGTAGGAACAGAACTTAACTCATTTGTCTCTTTTTGTTTTCATTATTTCATCATTGAGGTGAGATAATACAAGAGATGATAGAGATCTTCAAATCAGAGACACGTCACACGTGAATCAGAGTATCTAAGTCCCACAACAAGAAGCTAAGTACCATGCTTCAGTCTAGCTGGTGGAGGAAAGCTTTCTCTCTCCAGCCAGTTGTAAAATTTGTGCCATTTCTTTTGGTAGTCATAAACTAAATTGAGAGTCAGGCACACCTACATCATAGTTAACATATTTGCTAGGTCTTTTATCTAGCAGCCATGTTCAAGTTTTTGATGTTGTAATGCTTTCTTAATTGCTGCTTTTCAGCTTTAGCAATAAGAAATTCTTGACCTAAAAAGAAATGCCAAAACAGGTTGTTCTTTGTAGTGTTTTTGTCCTTATGGTGCCTTAACTTTGCCTGAAGCAAAGTTTTAATTGTTTTTTGGTTTTATTGTTGTATTTCAGTAAATCTCATAGCAGCAATCAGCATATTTCACTACAAGAGATAATTGCCAAATTATTAGCTAGTAGTAACTGCTACGTATCTACATATCTAACAGCTGTAAATATGTAGATGCATTGTCTGGGATGAAGAAATTAATGAAGGATTTAGGTCAAATGTTACTTCTAATTAATTAATGAAGTAAAAATTTATAAATATAAACCTATATCATTTTTAGATGTAAAGTAGTGTTAAAAGGGCTAACTAATAATCTTGTTGAACTAATGAATCACAGTGGTCATATACCCTTACGTTTACCTGAGTAAACAGGGAAGAATTTCTTTATTCTTGTTCTATTTGGAAATAGGAAGAAACAGCCAACTTAAACATATTCTTAAAGATTACATATTATATAGGAATTTCATTATTGTGCTTTGTTTAGTCACATTTCTAACACTGTTTTAACCTGGAATTACATCACATTTGTAAAAACTTGGACATTCTGGTAATTAATTAAGCACCAATGCTTGATAAACTGAAAGAAAAAATTCCTCTTTGAAAGGAAACTTTCTTTCTAAAAAGCCTATCTTAATCTTTTTTTTTTTTTTTTTTTTTTAATGGGAAAACATAAACCCATTTGGATTAAAACAGAAACTGATAGCAAAATATAGAACAGTAAAAATGAATTTGTGGAAAATAGGTATGCTTAAAATGAGGGATAAATTTACAATTAAGACAGCAAAAAACTTAAACCAGGAGCTTCTAGTAAAAATAACAGGTGGAACAAAGAAAAACTATAAGAATGATTGTTTGGTTTTGGTTTGTTGTGTGGCTTTTTTTTTGGTATGAGTTATACATTCAAAATGAGGGGCTAAAGAGAATTGATTTTTTTTTTTTTTTTTTAACGAAACTAAAATTACTTCTCAGCTGGCACTAATGACAATTAGCTTTGGCTTTCCAAATTAAGGAAGTCTAGCAGAAAGATGTGACAGGAGGGCCAAGGTTAAGTAATTATTATGTAGGTATTAAGAATTTACTTTGTGAGGAGTTTCCTCCTAGCACTGCCTCTTTCCGATAGCTTCAGCTCTACAGATACATATATTTCTTGCAAGAGTTGGAAAAGAGAGGTTTATTTGGATGTTGTCTGTGCAAGAAATGCAGTTTGGAGCTCTTATTAGTTTCCAGATTGGGGGCCAGTGTTTTAGAGACAGATGTGCAGATGTTTATGCTGATGAAATGGTAGAAACATATCTTAAATATTTAACGTCTCCCCTCAGAAATTGTAAAGGAGTAGCTTCAGCTGTATTCCCTTACATATTTCCTTTCTAAGAGATATTTTGATTTTTAACAAGGAAAATATTTTTGTATTTTCTTACTGAAGGTTACAGGTTGCCACTGTCATGTCAGATTTTCAGGGAAGTTTAGGACCAGGAGACTTCCACTACTTCTGTAGTATTTGTCTACTATTTTGTTACCTTATATCAGGCTGATGCTCTGAATTCTATGAATTCATGCTTATGTTATGCACTGAGTTGTATTTTGATGGAAAATCTAATCTTGTACTGAATTAAAAAATTACTTGCCCTGTATAGTTTTTTCTGTCTGTTCATAACAATTGCCAGGGTTTGTATTAAATATGTGTATCTTTTTCCTAGCAAAACCCAATTTAATAAAAACATAGCAAACACTTGGAGATAGTATCTACAAGAGTAGATATAACTGATAGACATGAGTACACCATTGAAGTTCATCAGCTTTTCAGCTGTGGGCCACGCTCTGCTTTTGCCACATTGCAATACGTTTATCTTCCTCTTGCATCTTTTCTTGTATAACCCCTTGGCTGGATAAAAGACAGCTCCTGCAGCTGCTGGTCCGGATCTATGCAAAAGTTAATTTGTGTACAGACAGGGGGGAAGGATGCAGGGGTACAACATGCTCATTCGACTTGCTGACTGCTGTCTTTTCTCTGTGGGAAGACCAAACAAAACATGCTGAGTTTTAGCTGTCAAGTGGGCCAAACAGTCATTCGGTTGCTGGCAAGCCAAACAAATGGCTTTACAACTTCTTGTTTTTAAAGCATGTTCTTACGTGGTTACTTTCACTCTTATATAGGAGAGGTTAATTCCCAAATTTACAACACTTAATACTACTTCTGTCATCTTGCGGGTTTTTAGACTTCATTTTGATGGGGAAGAGAGGGAAGGACGGAGTATACACAGAACTGGGGATGTTTTAAGTGTGAAAATGATAAGGGACATTTTTACTGCATCTGGTTGTGAGGTTTGTGCTCTGGTACAGGCTTCTGTGCAGTGTCCTGACTTCTGCTGTCTGTTGTTCAGTGGCTTCATTGTTCATTCAGTTCATACTGAACTCATGTTGTTCAGTAGGATATCATGACGTGGAAGGATGTAGTCCCAGAATCTGTGTGTCTCAATACTGAGGACCAGTTCCACAGCAAACACCGAATTTAGAAGAAAGATCTCTCATCGGACTTCTCTTCCAGAGAAACAGCTCAGTCTGAATCAGCTTGTGCTTTCTAAGGTCACAGAGCTTCCTAGGAGGGCAAAAAATTGCATTAGTCAAATCAAGGAGGTGTTAGGAAGTGTGAATCATATAATCAAATGCACATTGAAGATGAAGATGACCTGGGTACTGAGAATTGGCTTTTTCCGCCCTCTTTTGTCAATATGCGCAGATCCCAGTATACACATCCCAATGCACTCCCAGGTTCTGCAGTGGTACTAGTTTCTTAGAAATGGGAATACTCTCCCTGTAAATCACATTTTCACTGAAGTAGCTACCTTTTCCTGCTAGTATTATCCTAATACTTTTATGGTTCAGTCGCAACCACTAGTGATACCATTTGGATAATGTTGTTTTGCAGTCAGTCTGATTCAATGTGAAGATAGAACTGGGTGTCATCCCCCTTGTGCTGAAATTTCTGTCTATGCATCTCATGCCACTGCCATACATATATACATACTATATGTGTATATGTGTGTGTATATGTATGTATATACATATAAATATATGCTTTTTTATATACATAGAATCATAGAATTTGGGTTGGAAGGGACTTTTAAAGGTCATCTAGTCCAACCTGCATGCAATGATCAGGGACATCTCCAACTAGATCAGGTTGCTCAGGGCCCCGTCCAGCATGACCTTGACTGTTTTCAGGGATGGGGCATCTACCCCTGTCTGGGCAGCCTGTTGCAGTGTCTTGCCACCTTCACTGTAAAAAATTTCTTCCTTGTATCTAGTCAAAATCTCCCCTCTTTCAGTTTAAAGCCGTTACCCCTTGTCCTGTTGCAACAGGCCTTCAAAAAGTTTGTCCCCTTCTTTCCTGTAGACCCATTTTATGTACTGAAAGGCTGCAGTAAGGTCTCCCCAGAGCCTTCTCTTCTCCACATAGATAGATATATAAGAATTTGTGTATATAGATATATATGTACACACACACATGTTTTATATTTTATAGTGTGGGAGTTAATCTGATTTCTCTTCACTGGATGTACGAAGTCATCTAGTTTTGATAATCGGTGGTCATCCTCAGAGCAGTGGGGTTTTGCTTGTCTGTTTTCTGGGAGCAGAATCAGAGAATGATACGGGGTTGGAAGGGACCTCTGGAGATGATCCAGTCCAACCCCCCAAGTAGTAGTAATAGAAGATGGTATTATGGGGTAAATTTTCTTTAAAATAATTATTTTTAAGCAAAGGATTAATTGTCAAAGGTTTCAGTCAATATAATCTTTCCATATGTGTAGAAAGGCCCTCTAGTACATTATTTCATAAAATGTAATAAAATGTTTGAGAATTCTGGTGGCTTGGTAGTACTACCGTAGTGTAAGTCTATAGATGGGCAGGTACATAACTCCTATGCGGGTGCTGTGGCACTAGCAACATGTTGAGGCTTTTGTTGTCTTTTTAAAGAGTAACAGAAGAACATCTAGCTCCATTAGAACATGTTATATTCCTAAATGTCTGTTATGCTTAAAGAGATCTAAGCGTGTTTGACTTTTTTGACTTTTTTTTTTTACATTTGTTAGTTGTGTCGTCACAACTCACAATCATAATGACTTTTTAAAAAAAAAAAGTCAGTTATTATATTTCTTTAGATTTTGGGGTTTTGTGCTTATTTTTAGTGTTATGTATAGTAACCTCATGATTGTTTAAATGAAGTAGAGTTCCTGCTGTTCTGACAAAATGGAATGATTGCTTTAACTGTTTGATAAGTTCTATAATGGAAAATTGATTAAAATGCCATTTTCATGGGGTAATTTATCTTTGCTACAATTCTGTGGCTACCTAGAGCTCTGCTAGCTGTGGTCTTACAACCTCTTGGAAAGAGCTTAAGCAAGTAAAAGGTATAACTGTTGTTGTCTCTCTTGTCTATGAGACAAGAAAGGCTTTCTTATTTTATTTCTGCTCCTTTTCTTTTTTGCTATTACTGTTTAGTTATCAGTAAGTACATTTCCTTAAAGGAATTTGATGTTCCTGAGTCATCTTAGTAATTAAGATGTATATAAATCTTATATATATATATAAAAGATGTATATGAATCTTAGGGAAGCGCTACAGAGAGACTTAGATAGATTGGATCATTGGGCCAGCTCCAATGGTATGAGTTTCAACAAGGGCAAGTGCCAGGTTCTGCACCTGGGCCACAAGAACCCCATGCAGCGCTACAGGCTTGGGGAAGTGTGGCTGGAGCTGCCTGGAAGAAAGGGACCTGGGGGTTCT
>JAHREE010092094.1:0-12258 GCA_033628505.1 Tringa tobata | reverse complement strand
AATAATACTAATAAAAAAATCCCCTCCTGTTGCAGGACTCTTTATTTTCTATAGAAAAATCCAACAAGAGCCCATCCTATGGCAGCCAGTGACTAGCTGGGTCTCTTCAGCAAGTCTGCAGGGGTGAGCCACGGTGGGAGATGCTGGAGAGAACGTTTGGTGGGGGGCTCATCCGAGCACCCCAGGGGGGCTCAGCCCGGCCCAGGGTGGGTGATGCTCTGCCCCACAGGGTTTCAGAGGCTGGGGGTGGGTGTTGGGCTGATGGAGGGTGAAGGAGATGGCTTTGCAGCAGGTCGAGCACCTACAGGGCAGTGGCTGGAAGGAGCTTCCTCACTCAGAGCAACATCCCCTTCCTGGTGCTGGGCCCCACGGCATGTGCTGCAGCCAGGCACACATCAGCACCGCAGGACCACGCTGCGACGTGCAGGACTTGGCTGTCTCAGGCTGGTCCCACCCCAGCTTCCTCCAGCCCTGCAGGTCTCTGCACCCCCAGGAGAGGAGGAGGAGGAGGTGGGCAAATGGGGTGCAGGGCAGCTGTCTGGAAGAGCCCGGGCAACACGGGTGGTTTTGTGCAGGGACCTGACCAAGAGTGGTGAATCTGAAAGCATCCCATCTGGTCTGAGCAGGAGAGCATCCCTGTCCCCATCCCCATCCTCATCCCCATCCTCATCCTCATCCTCATCCCCATTCCACTTCCCATCCCCATCCTCACCCTCAACCCCATCCGCATCTCCATCCTCATTCCCATCCCCATCATTATCCTTGCCCCACATTCATACATGCTCCCAGGCTCACCAGGAACACCTCCGGCTCGCCAAGTGCTGACTCAGCACTCGGGCACCAGTGAGCGGTGGCACTGACAGGTGGCACAGCGGGTCCTTGCTCTCTGGCAGGCCTGGGGCCAGGGGGCCATTTCCAGCAAGATCCTGAAAACATGGCCAGGTGATGACTTGCTCCTTCCACCCACCAGGAAGGCCCCAGATCAGCGTGTGCTGAAAATCCTCCTTCTGGGAATCTGTTCCCATTTTTTTTTCACAGCTCTTTTAAAAAAAAAAAACTTGGCCGTTGCCCGGCCCTAACAGAGCTCTGCTGTGCCTCCAGCTCCTAGACTCCCAAGTGACCTCCAGGAATATTTCTGCAGCTGCCCACACAGATTTCCCAGGAAGGGCAGCCTGCATCCTCGGCGGCCGCGCAGCCACGTTCCCGCTGTCCCGCTCGGGCTGCCCCATTTCTCCAGGGTAAGCCCAGCTCATAGAGGAGGCTTTTGTTTTGCCTTCCAACGTGGCAGGACACAGCCGGAGGACCCGGTGACAGTAAATATATTTGTTGTTTTCCCCTCTTTGCCTCCCTGCTGGGCACGGAGCCTGGGGGTCCCACTCGGATGGGGCTGTTCAGACCGTTTGGCTCCAGCTCGTTTGAGCTTTCAGGGGCAGCTCTGGAGTCATGGACAGCTCTGGGCCACCCCATCCTGGTGGTCCCTGCACAGACTCCAAAGCACAGGGTGCTGGAGCCTCCGCTCTCGGCCAGCCTTTGGCAGCAAAATCAGGCCTCAGGAGGAGAAGCAAGTCCCAGTCTCGGTGCTCAGCTCAGAGACGAGGGGTGAAACACGCAGAGCCCCGACCAGGACCGGGCAGCTCGCCAGGTTCAAGGTCACCTGCAGCTCCTCACTGTCAGGTCACAGGGGGAAAAGCCGGAGGCGGGATGGAGGGATTTTCCCAGCAGGCTCCCTCCCTGGCATGCCGCCTGTCCCCAGATGCTCCGCGATGCCGCAGTGAGCCTCAGCACCAGATGCAGAGCAGCTGAGCTTCATTTAGCTGCTCAGGGCAGCTCTACTGCACACCCCGCAGCGCTCCAGCAGGGAAATTCCCTGCCTGTCCTCTTCCCGAAAAGAAGCCAGAGCGGGAGCCGGACCCAGGGGTGCATCAGACCCAGCCCCGGGACCTCCTCCCACCTCTCCCAGGGTCTCCGGGTGCAGATTAAAACCATGTCAGCAAATGAGAGCCTGAGGATGAGGAAGACACTCAACCCATCGGCAGGTGTCCAGGTGGGGCAAAAGGTGACACTGCAGACACCCCCGGGATTAGCAGGGCTGGGCGACCGCGCTCTCGTCCAGCAGCCGTTTCCCAGAACGAATTTTTGGCACGATTCTGCCTCATCCCCTCCCTCTGGGAAAGTTTCACTGATAATGCTGGGGTTGAGATGAAGAAAACGCCCTCCATGTTCCCACCCAACTGCTTGCTGGAGCATCCACCCTGCCTGGCCCTGGCTCTCCCGGCAGCGCCAGGATGGCTTGCAAGGGGCAAAACACAGGTCAGGCCCCACAGATGATGCTTGGCTCCTGGAGACCCCCTTGAGCATCTCTCCTCGCCTTGGGAGTGGGCTGGCAGACACGGAGCATCGCCGGGACCGGTCGTCCCGGTCCAGGCCAGTGGCTCGGGTTCCCACGTACTGCCTTGACGTCACCCCGAGAGCGCAGGAGTGAAAGGGGGGCCCTCGGGCGCCTGACAATAGCGCTTTCCTTCCCCATCAATAGGAGCCAGAGACACGCTGGGCTGACACGGAACTGTGCACAACAAAAGGCAGTGTCCGAACAAATCTTCTCAGGCGCTGGGTCCCCCGGGTGACCCAGGGTTAGCCCGGACTTTTGCTCCCGCCCGGCCCTCCGGAGCAGGAATGTCCCTCCGCACCGCGCCATGGCTGGTTCCCACGCTTCCAACCTGCTTTGCTATTTATCAGCAACCGGCCTCTAATCCCCTTTGTGAAGGTCTGATTCAAGCTCAGCACAATGTGGCGAAAAGGGAGGGGGCAGGCGGGAGATGAGGGAGGGGAGAACAGTCCCAAAGAATGAAAATCCAACCTTTTACCTTTTCTTCCCCTCCCTGACTGACGATTTCCTGGGGATTCTTTCCACTGGCCCCTCTCTGGGCAGTGCCAGGCTGCCGCAGGGACCCAGGTGGCTTGGCCCACAGGAAGGGGCTCATGGTGGGACATGATAGTGTGTAGGAACAAGCAGACACTACAAAAAAAACACTTGTGTGCCCTCACAGGTTAATTCGGCTTCAACATTCACTGTTCCTTCACGATCCTCCTCCTGCCACAGCTCCATCCATCACGTCGGGGATGAGCCCCTGCTCCCCATGCTTTCCCAACAGGGATGGATGGAGGTGTGCAGTGAGACATCGCTGGAAGGTGTTTATGGGGGAACAGGGAACACGAATCCTGACTCCCTCCTCTTCCAGCCACCCCACAGCAGCCTCTCCATGCTACTCCTTGGGGGGAATAACCCAACAGAATTTCCCCAAGCCCCCAGTGGGCAGAGCTGGGTGCAGGTGCCCCATGCTGGGCTCTCACTCCATCCTCCCCAGGGCCGAGCCCCTTGGCCGATTCCTGTTTGCTTTAGGGGAGGATTCGCAAGCCCTTTCCCCAGATAACTTTGGAACAAAACAGCTTCCAAAGGCTGCACTACTTACAAATGAGGGGTTTCAAGCTTTTGTCCTAAATCCAATGCTGTTTTCTTTGCAAACGGCGGGGGAAAAAAAGTAAAAGAAGAAGAGATGACCTCAAATGCTAATCTTGTTAGGTTAAACTGTTCGCTAAACAGACGGAGGTGCAAGGCAATGGGATTTTTGTCTTTTCGAGGAAGGGGTTAGGTTTGTAGGGCACAGAGGTCATTCCGGGCAAACTGGCAGCTTTGCTCTTTGTGTCACAAGAGCGAGGAGAAAGTAAAGTGGCAAAAGTGCTCCCGGCTGAGCTGGTATGGTGGGGTTTAACCCTCAGGTATTCTGGTGGTCTCACAGGATAAAGCCCCCCAAGCCTCAGTCCAGATGTGAGGGTTACTCAGAGCCAGCGCAAGGCCAAGGCACCCCAAAAGGGACATGCTGACAAAGACCCCATCGCTCCCTGATGCCACAATACCTCAGCATCCCCCAAGGAAGACCCTCCCAAAAGCCACGCTCGGCTGCTCTGGTGCTCAACCCATCTGGGGAGGATGCTGGAGATGGCAGCCTCTGCCGTGGCCACTGCAGCATCCCTGGGGACCTGCTCCAAGGTTGCTTTCACACAAGGGCTGTTGGGCTGCCAGGAAGTTTTGTGTCCTGAGCTGTGAATGGGAGCAGTGCCCCGAAATCCCTTGGGAGACAGAAACTGTTCCAGCAGGAGGGTCCAGACCTCCAGGGGAACGGGTGGCAGCGGCCACAGCACAGCCCCTCTCGCCCCAGCTCGGCCGCTGGAGAGACAGCAAGGTTAGTGCTGTCCTTCTGGTCGGGATAAAGAGCTGAGACAGTGTCACTGTGGCCTGGGGACAGGCAGTCTGGATTAACACAAACCACGTTCCTGGCGTTGTCCCCCAGGGCCAGACAGGGAGCTGCCCTGATGCAGAGGGCTCAAGGTGGCACGGCTGCTGTCACCCCCCTGCCTGGCATCACTTCCTAATGGCTGGCTTTTGCACCCCTTGGGCCAAAAGCTGTGCCCCGGCTGGGCTGGGGGATCACCAGGCTGTGGCAGAACACAGCACCCAGGCTGTGGCTGTCTGCACCCTCTGGTACCCCAGCATCAGCAGCAAGGGGGGTCACCCTGGAGGAGCGCACTGCCACCTCACCGGGGTACATCAGGATGCAGAGGGGTTCCAGACACCTGGGGTCACGCAGAAAGGGGTGAATAGCTGCTGGCTTTACTCTAAATCCCTTCAGGTTTTCCTGCAAGCTCCACCAAACCCAACGAAACCTCTTTTCCAGCCTCACGCTTTGCTGCAGCCCGGCCCCGTCCTTCTCCCCCTGAATCCAGGGAGTCAGGAGATGCCAGCCTGGGTGCTCCTGCCAGCCTGGGGTGCTGGGGCCTGTTCAGATGTTTTACTACAGCCTGGGAGCCAGTATCAGCCTGGGTGCTACCACCAGCCTGGGTGCTAATGACACTTTGGGGGTTTAGGTCAGTCCAGGTGCTTAACGTCAGCCTGGGTGGTGATGGTCTGGGTGGTGATGGCCTGGGTGGTGATGGTCTGGGTGGTGATGACCTGGGTGGTGATTGCCTGGGTGGTGATGGTCTGGGTGGTGATGGCCTGGGTGGTGATGGCCTGGGTGCCTCAGCCCAGCACAGGGTGCTCAGCCCACACTCTGTGAAACACCCCAGCTGAGTTCCAGTCCCACGGGGAAGGCACAACTGGGACCCAGCCTGTGCCACTCTCACAGGCACGGGTGATCCTGCTCCACCAGGTCCCTGCTGCCATCTGCCTGGGGACAGATGCTGGACAATGAGTCCATCTCGCTTGCTGCGTCTCTGCAGATGGAAGCCTCACCTTCCCTCGAGCCTTCTCCAGGAAGCACAGGCCAGCCAGGCTCCTGCTGGAGGCTCCTGCAGAGACGGAGCCTGATGTCACCCCATCCTGCTGTCCCTGTGCTCCAGGGGACGGAGCTGGCAGGGAGCGTGGGCCCGTCTCTGCCAGCCCAGTGCCAAAGGCTCCGGTGTGGGCACCGTGCCGTGCCACCGGGCAGCGGTCACGCTTCCTGCCCTCCCTGCACGTCCTCAGCCCGCCTTCACCCCACCGCACCGCTGGGCTGCTCCGGGGGCACCTGGGGCCAAGCAGCAACAGAAATGAAAACACAGAAGTATGAAGAATCGGTCAAAAAAAAACCAAAACAACAACAACCTCGACCGGATCTGACAAACCGGCAGCCAGAAACAAGGAACTGCCCAGTGGGTGAAACCCTCAGGGGTCCACCACAAACAGGATCCGCTCCCGAAGGGCAGGGGAGGATGTGGGAAGGAAAGGGAGGAGGTCCTGAGCGTGGTCAAGGAGAGGCCAGCTGGGAGAGGTGGGATGGCTGCCACGGCTGAGGCTGGCTGGGATGCGTGGAGATCCCCTCCGGGCAGCGTGCCCGGCCCCGGAGCAGTGACCTCGGAGGCAGAGGGCAAAGCCAGACATCCCTGAGAAGCCAAAAGTGCTCTAATTTTTGGGGCCGCATCGGTGCTGAAACGCAGGACAGCCGTGTGCTGGAGCTGCGGAGGCTGGCATCAAACTCCTTGTGAGTTGTTTTAAAATGAAGGCCTCGGAGAGGGAGCTGGTGGGGCTTCCTGGTGGGATGCGCACCCCCGAGTTCTACTAGCCTAAGCACCATCCAGAACTGGAGCCCAAGAAAATCCCGTGGGATGACTCAGGACAGCTGAATCCCTGCTCAAGGTGGTTGCTTCCAGCCAACATCCGCAACGGCACAGCCAGCAGTGCCCGCAGCCCGTCCCCGCTGAGCTCCCTTCTCTGCCACCCCCAGCCCAATGCCCTCTGTGAGCCAGAGCCGGGGCTTGCTGGGGGACAAGGGTCCCTCCCGCACTGGCCCAGCCACCACCCAGCCCGAGTCCCCATCCAGCCAGGTTTGCTGCAATGAAAGGAACTGAGCAGCCTCAGAGCCATGGTGGGCTGGAAGGAAACGTCCTCCCAGCCCCCTGCAGATGAAACACCCCATTCCTCCCTCCGTGTCCAGCTACGAGTTCCCCCTGGAATGTGGCAGCCGGGTCCTGTCGGAGCCGTGGGACCTGCCCACGCGTGTCGGAGCGGGGGCTCAGCCTCCCTCCCCCGGGGGCCACAGCCACCGTGAGCACACGAGGAGCTGGGGGCTGCAGGCGCCTGGTTTGGCTGTTTCAAGGGGAGCACCTTCTCAGCAGCTGCTTTCACACCCCCTGCCCCGTGTCCTGCGGACACAGCATGGTCCAGGCTGGGAATTCATCACTGTGTGTCCCTTCCCCACCCCCGGTGTCCCAAACAAACAGGAGATGTGAAAACACAGCGTCCAGAAAAACGTGCGAAGAAGGAAACAAAAAGACAAAAGTGGCCAGAGTGGCCAGAGGCTCGGCTGGGGGCCATCGGGGCTGTGACAGTAAATACATGACAGTCCTGGTGTCCAGGTACTTGTCACCTGGCTGGGGGCTGCGGGCGGCGCTGGGAGAGACGCACCAGGAATCTCAGCAAAGCCAGCAACGTGGGAACAGGAAAGCAGGGATGGAGCCTGTGCCTGGCAGGAGCTCAGATACCCCCAAGTGGGGGTTCTTGCTCTGTCAGACCAGGCATCCCGGCTGTGCCCGTCCCCACGCTGAGGCTGGCACCCGGCGCTGGCATCCGGAGCGAGCCACAGTGCCACTTGTCCCAGCGGGGATGAGCCCGTGGTCGGGAACGTGTGTGAATCCCTGCCATGGAGGTGGCACTGACACCCCCCCACCAGCAAAAGGCAAATGGCAAAACGTGCCCTTGGCTCTGCAGCTCTGGGAGGGGGGGCCGGTGACTCCCCGGTGGGCACCACTGCTCTGCCAGCCAGCTGGTGATGGGGGCTGCATTTATGTCATGGGCAGAAGTGACCGATTCCCTCCTCCTCTCCCCGTGCCACCCCCATGGCAGCAGCCTGGCAGGGGTTGAGGGGAGCACAGGGACATGTGTTCTCCTGCAGGACACGCCAGCTCAGGCGTCCGCCCCATCTCACTGGTTCCCCGCTGCCCCACACACAGCAGAGGCCCCAGGGACAGGACTCAAACTGCCCCAAGTCCTGTGTTCAACTGCCTTCTGCCCTTCCTTGGCCCTGGGGAGAAAGAGACGAGCTGAGGACAACTCTCCCCATCATCATTTAGGGACATTGGGTACCAAGACCTCTTCCTCTCCAAACCACTGCAGCCGACGAAGAGCCCAGAGCGAAGCAGCCCAAGGGTCTCTTCCAACCTAGATGATTCCATGATTCTATGATTCTATGATTTCTAAGTGTCCGGGGAGGAGAGATGAATCTCCCTGAACTGCAGACCTGTCAAGGGGCTGGTTCCCCAAAAGCAGGGCCCATGGTGGGATCGTGATGCCAAACAGAGCTGGCAAAGGGGGCTGGCATCTGCTGGCCACCACTGCAGGTCCCAGCAGGAGGCAGCTGGACCCACTGGTAAACTGGGGCTTCTCTGGGGTGCCTGTAGCCCCCGTGCACATAGCTCACCCCAACACACAAGCCCAGAGTGTGTTTCCTGCTCCCCAGTGTCTTCAGACCCTCTATTCATATGAAATGAATTTTAGGTGTGTTTTTCCAGCCACAGGCACTCTGCAACCACTTTGAAGCCGGGACGGACAATCAGGCAGGAAAAGGGGGATTTGTGCTGCAGGAGAGGCAGAAGCAGCCTTCAAAGCTCCCTGCTGTCAAAAGGCATTTAGAAAATGGGCTGGGAGGTGGGGCTTGAGGTGGGCCCACCAGAGAGTGAGAGCCAGACGAGTGTTCAGAGGCACCACGGGCACAGGATTTGTGCTCAGCCCTGTTCTGGGCCCTATTTCCAGATTCTCTTTCACTCCATGTGAGCTGTCAGAGGCCTTGGAGATGATGGACTTGGGAGCAAACCAGGTATGGTTTCTTCCACACAGTCAATGTCCTCATTAGCTTTAACAGACACAGCTCCAGCTTCTTCCCTGAAAGAAAATACTGTGTCTTTTAAAATTTATTATTTTTTGTTCCCTGAACATTTTACCAGATGAGAAAGGAGAGGAGGCACCTCCCGTGCCAGACAGCACCATAAATGTCTCCTGCTATGTTTCAAAGCCAAAAAGGAAAATACTCTCACCCAAGCCACTGGGGCCATCATGTGTACTGGGGCCAAAGCTGCTGTCCTGGGAAGCTGTGACGCCAGCTCTGAAAGCCAGGGCTGGGGTCTCCTGAGGACATGAGTCCAGGAAAGGAGTTGGATGAGAATCCTCTGGCTCAGGGGTCTTAAATGTAATTCATCCCTGAGCATCCAAGTGCTGTGCAAGTGTCACCCAGTGACACCCACCAAGCCTGGACCAGTCCTGCTAACTCACAGCCCACCTCTGATCCACAGGAGCAGGAGACCCAAAGCTCACCAGGCTTCAAGTACGTGTCCAGTGCCTCCAGGGCTGCCATGCCATGCTTGGTGGAACCAGGGCTCCCAGACCATCCTTTCTTACCAGGGCCCCCCAAGGGACAGGAGCTGAGGGGGGTCCCAGGGCTGGCCTCGCCATCAGGACAACCCCACTGCCCTACACAAGGCGAGTGGGCAGAGCCAGGGCTCTGCCAGGCTCCACCATGGCCAGCTTGTCAGTGCCTAATTATCACAGCAGTGGAAACCTCTCTGTGACCATCCAACACACGGCCACAGACTCTTGCTCAGCCTGCACCTCCCTGGGGAACCCAGCTGCTTCCTAACAGGCTGGGCTGTGACCAGATCCCCCTGAAGCCTTTCCTTCCCCTGGGCCATCTAGAAGTGAGATGTCAAAAGATTTTGTGGAACATCAGGGGGTTGTTAAAGAGGGCTGGGAACGGGCTTTCCATGGATTAAGACGGAGCGACCATCTCACTGCAGACACACTGAAGAAGACACGGACACCTGCCAAGTCCAAACCAGAGGAGAGCATTTGTAAAATAAGGTGGTGAGAAGTTCTCACATGCTGTGAGCAACCATCCTCACCTGTCAGGCAAGAGGAAGTTGGCTGGGTAGGAAAAATGTTTGATTGTCAGAAGAGGAGAGAAATACTGGAAAGAACATCCTGAAATTAGAAATCACGTTGGTGGCAGCTATAAACATTTCAGTAGGGTCAACAAATAAAACACCCACGTTGGCAGTTCATTCTGCACAACCCAACCCCCAACTGCAAAAGCTTCTGGTTACCCTGAGCAGGAAGAAAATCTCTCCATCTCTGTGCTCCCCACAGCCCGGAGCTCAGTTTCCAGCCTCAGTGCTATTACCCTCCTCCACGCTAATGGAGATAAAATGGTCCTGGATGACAATCACAGCTTGGGGCATTCCCTGCCCGAATGAATCAACCAGAACAGCTACCACTCTTGCCAAAGAAAGGGCTGTGCTCCATGCTTCCTGACTTACAGCAGCCCGTAACCTCCCAGATAATATTTCTTTCAGCTCCAGCAGTTCCTCATTGACTTTTCCACTGTATCTGAGTGAGGGTATCACACGGACGTTTGTGCACCAGTGATCGCATGTGATGGTTTATATTGAGGAAGTCTAAGCAAGGCTGTAATTTTTCCCTACAGGGCCAGTTCTTCCTCACAGAAGCAAAAAGACCATTTTGATAAGTTTATACATCTCCCAAAGCCACCACTGAGAAACCTTTCCCCAGGGTGGAGAACTGGACCCTTCCCCACCAAGTTGACTGTACCTGGAGACCCTCGGATGAGGACATTTTAAATAACTGTTTTTACTGAATTCCCTAGCCTGGCTCCCTGTAAAGAGAATTTTAATCAGGAAGACAGAGCTTCCCCAACCTCTGCAAAGCAGCCAAATGCCCCAGCGCCGCAGAGGCCAGAGCTCAGGGACGCGATGCAGAAGTGGCTGAGACAGCGACCTGCGTGGGAGTGGTGTGCTCTGATTTCCCCCAGCCCACGAAATACTCCCTTCTCCTTCACGACAGACCCAACTTCTTATTTCTGACTGTGGAACAGGGCATTCAAGGGACTTTCTGGGGAGTGACAAAACAGGGAGTTCAGCTGCCCTGCAGTACTCCCTGGGTTTTCCAGGTTACTCGTGCTCATGTAAGGTGGTGAGCCCCACAGCCCCATCGCATCTGCACCCTCCTAAAGGGACAGTGAGGCAAAGCAGTGTCCCCTCCCAGGGACAAGGGTGGACACAGCACATGTATGGGATTTCGGCAGCACCCCCTGACACCCACATTCTGCCCTCACTACCCTGACAAGACCCAAGAGCAGGAGGACTTTGCAAGATCCCTCCCCTGCACGGTGGGGGTATGAGATGGACAGAGGGCAGGAGAGCAGGGCTGGCTGCACTCCACGTGTGCTCTTGAGTGCAAGAAAATCCTGCTAAATGAACACGATTGTCAAAGGCAGAAAAAAAAAAAGCCATATCTTATGGTGTACAAAACAAGGAATAAAAATGCATGGACTGGACTGAAAAAGTCAGGGCAGAGAAGAGTCAAAGTTTAATATCTTCTCACGTGGGCAGAAGCACGATGCAGTGAGGATGGGCAATGGGAAGGGCTGCAGCCCTCCACGGTCCTCCCCCTGCCCCCCAAAGCCATCCTTGCTGGGAGCGACACTGCCAAATCTTCCCACACGTTAGCAGGTACCAAAGGGCATGAGAAGGAAGAGCTGGCAGGAGCAGAGCCCCCGCCGGCAGGAGAGGGGCTGCCGGAGAGCTGGGTGCGTGCAGCGCCGTGGCAAGGGGCACCGGGGATGTCGGTGGGGACGGGCTCTGCCAATATCGTCACAGGCAACTATGGGAAAAGTGTTAGTTTTCGCTTTAAAGCAGTCTATCTCCATCCAGGCATCTCCAACTTTTTTCACGATTTTGAAGTTTTTCACCTCACTTCAGAGTTGGTTGAAACCCAAGATGGGTTTCCCAGGATTTTTGTGGCGGAGAGGGTAAAACCCATCATCCTTAACCCTGAGATCTGGCTGAAAGACCACAAAATGACATGAACGCCTGTTGGGGGCTTTCCCTCTGCAGCCTATCTCAGGAAAACTGAGCAAAACCTGTCCCACAGGCAGGGTTAGGAGGGACTGGGAAGGGGTCAGGGGCTCCCCAGGAGCACTTGCTCCCACCCCAGCCCCAGCTCGGGCTGCCCAGCCCCCCCTGAGACCCTGCTTAGGACCCCGCTGAGCACCCACAGGGACATTTGCTGGTCCCATCCTGTAACACCCGCAGCCACGAGGCTCTGCTATGGCCCTACAGACCCCCAAAACCCATGGGGACAGGGGGGTGAGCAGCCAGCGCTGGGGGATGTCTCGCTGTGACCCAACTGCCCTGTCTCCCCACAGGGGGCACCTCCGGGAGCCCCCATTGCACACCATAAAGCAAAACCCCAACCAGCCCCCAGACGTGCTCCACTCGCTACTGGTTTTTATCCAGTGCAACAAAATCTCCCCACAGCAAGGACCGAGGGGGTTTTGAAGCCCAAAGGTTTTCCCCAGCTATGGTGAGGGGTGGGCGATAACCCCGGCCCCCTCCCCGGCCCCCCCAGCAGGCAGGGCTCCCCGCCTGCGATAAGGGCAGAAACAGCCGAAAACAAACAAACAGTTCGAGTTAATGGGGCGGCAGTTATTTTTGGCCTAGAGGGAGTTCACACACTCTGTGTTGTTTTAGTAAATAACTGTAAATGGAGCTTGCGGTGCGGGGAGCGGGCTGGGAACCGGCGCGCTCCGGGCGGTGGGGAAGAGCCGTGTCTTGTCGCCCTGGTGCTAACAGGAAACCGAGCGCCTCACCTACCTTAGCACCTCTCTGTACTCACACTTTTATTGTCGCCACATCCTTCGGCAGCCACATCAGAGG